>PVKE010004789.1:0-26336 GCA_004027555.1 Craseonycteris thonglongyai
TGTTTGTTTTTAAAGATTTATTTTATTGATTTTTGACAGAGAGAAACAGAGACAGAGAGAGACAGAGAAGGGGGAGGGCCCAGAGCAGTCTCCATAGTTGACATCAGTTTTCCATATAGTTTCACTCCACAGGTGGGCACAGGGCTGCGCAGCGCAGGAACTGGTCAGGGAGCCTCCCACATAGGTCCTGGCAAGAACTAAACTGGGGGCACACCCCAGTTCAGCATATGGGTACGCATGGGCTGGAGCCAGGATTCGATCCTCGGTCCCCAGGGCTTTAAAGCCAGCGCTTAACCCACTGAGCCATCCCAGCATTCCCTGTTTTTTTGTTTGTGTGTGTGTGTGGTTTTTTTTTTTATTATTGATATTTGACAGAGAGAAACAAAGACAGAAGCGGGAGGGCCCAGAGCAGTCTCCATAGTTGACATTAGTTTTCCATATAGTCTCTCTCCACACGCGGGCACGGGGCTGTGCAGGGCAGGAATTGGACCAGGAGCCTCCCACATAGGCCGCGGCAAGAACCAAACTGGGGGCACACCCCAGTTCAGCATGTGGGTCCACATAGGCCGGGACCAGGATTCGATCCTTGGTCCCAGGGGCTTCAAAGAGAGCACTCAACCTGCTGAGCCATCCCAGCTTCCCTACAATTGTTAATGACATAGTGGAACTTGAACAATGTTCTGTTTAATTACAGAAATGTGATACAGACAGCCTTTTTAGTATTATCTCATTAACATTTCTGTAGAAACTAGTTCTGACTATGGAAATATAGGGTTTTGTTGTTTTGGTTCATAAAAGATTGAGCTAAATAAGTATGGCCTGAAAAAAATTTAGCCACAAATTAAAATAATCACACCAGACTCACATCAGAGAGTAGGGTTATTAGGGTATTTAGGTGGGGTTGTCGGTGGGGTAGGTCACTGTGACAATTAGATCTGCTGAGAGTGAGAGTGTTCTGATTTACTATGCTGATGGGAGTAGACTCACTTGGCACAAAGGCTGTAAGTTCTATATTGCCGTCTTAAAGTTATTTCTCACATTTGTTTCCATCTACATCAAATATATGTTAATGATTGTTACTACTTTCTTTTCTAAATAACTAGACACATATCAGTATTAGCTGAAACAATAAAGAAGGGAATACATGATGCTGATTCTGAAGCAAGGATAGAAGCCAGAAAGTAAGTGTTTATTTTATACAACACTGTTTTTATTCACCACTTTTAATTTTTCAGTTTCGTTTTCTAAATTGCCTTATGTTACATGAACACTTTCCATTAATTATGACTTGTAGATATGACCCCAGAGGCCATTTCAAAATATTTCTGTAGCTTTTGTTTAGAAGGTTGTTCAGTGCCTAGACCTGAAAAAGTGATTATACTGTTTATTATTTAAATAATAAATGAGACTGAAGTACCTTAAACAACAGAATGTCCCCTTTAAATTTATGAGTCATCACTACTCCGTGAATCAGAAAAGCTCTTGTGTGCATGCTCACTGTATTCTCTTACTCATTAAGCCCTGTTAAAAGCCAAGTCATTATCCAAAGCGACCTATTTACTTACTGTGAACAATAATGGTCACACGTTTCTTTCCCTGTGATCGCTTGTTTGCAGCTGTCAGGTGGTTTGGGTGAATCGCAAGTGTGAATCACTAGTGTGAATACAAGTGTGAATCACAATGAGAGGAGACAGAGTGCGCTGAATCTCAGGATTCTCATGGTGGTCACTTGCTGTTGCTATCTCACGTTAGAGGTGGTTTTGCTGTAATTAAGAGTGGTTATGCTACAGTTGTGTGGGTATGGCCCTGCATATTCAGTACGTCCCTGGGAATAATTTTGCCATTGTGACTGTGAGTACCAAAAGTTTCATGTTAAGACTTTCTCCAGTTAAATTATATTTTTCTGGTTTCTGAGTTTTGGGGAGGACCTCTCGACACTGCAGTCCTTACTACAATCTCATCTTAGGTAGTTCCTACGAAAATAAGTGACATAATTAATAGTTGCTAAAAACTTTTAGCAATGGACTTGTTAATCATCTACTTATGGTATTTTTATTCTTATATTGTATTCCCCCCCAACCCCAGGTTTTCTAGTTCTTAAGTCATAATGTAATACAGATTACAGTTAGCTGTGAACATCCTTCCATTTTCTTTTGTATGTAAATCTGTTTAAATAGTTCAAATCAATGTGTCACACTGATTAATGGGTACCATTAATGGGTCCCTCTCATATTTTAGGTATAGTTCTGTCATAGATGGTTTAGCTCCATCTTCCCTAAGGCTCTCCAGTCTTCTTGCAAGTTAGGCCCTTTAATTTCTATTTTATAAATGAGGCTGGAATTCAGAGAAGTACCTTGCCTGCTGTTGTTAATAAAGCAGGACGTGTGTGGTCAGGATTCATACCAGGCCTCCTTTGTTCAGTCTCTTCCTCATACCATGCTGCTACTAGGAGCAGGTAAACTCAGGCTTTGAGTCCTTGAAAATGTTGCATGGTATAATTTAGAGCTCAGTGCAATACCTGTTACGCTGCACTGACTATAACAAGAAGCTGTGTTTTCCCAAGGTGTTACTGGGGCTTCCATAGTCACTTCAGCAGAGAAGCAGAGCACTTATACCACACCTTGGAGTCCTCCTACCAGAAGGCTCTACAGTCCCATTTGAAGAACTCGGATAGCATCGTGTCTTTGCCACAATCCGATCGCTCGTCTTCTAGCTCTCAGGAGAGTCTGAAGTAAGGATTTATATTTAGAAATTTGCTGCATGACAACACAGATTCTGGCTCTGTCTTTTGCATATATGTACCTGTTATAATTCTCCCTTACTTCAGAAGGGTTCTAGTACTAGGTAAGAGACTGTAAGAGACAAGTGGCCTTGGTCTCTTTCATAAGTGACTTTTAGTTAAATTTATATGGCAGTCCAATAATACGGTTTTGGAGTGATGTAAGTGAATCATTCACAATGTCTTCTAAGAGCATGTGCATATTAACTTGGAGACAAGTTTGGAAAGGGAGGGCATTCAAAACCTGGGACTTCTTGTATTGTCTTCACTCTGTATTTCTAATGTCTAGTTATGACTTCTCTGTGTGTTTGGAAGACACTGGAAAATACAATTATTATCATAATTTCCAGTTATAGATTGTAAATGTAGTAATGCAGGTAAAATGCACATTAGATAATAAATAGGTGTATAACTTTATTTTCAGTCGACCGCTCTCTGCCAAAAGAAGTTCTACTGGAAGCACCACCTCTAGAGGTGAGAGTAACAACCTGGAGATGGTAATTGGCGGGAGGCCTCTGTTATTAAACTCAGGTGGGGGTGTGCTGCTGCGAGGCAGCGACCTGCTCTTAGCGCCTGCTCAGGAGTGCAGGGTGTGCTGCTCTGCTTTGCCCTCCGACTGTCCCCAGCAGAGCTCCGCTTTCCTGGGGGCCACTAGCTGTGAGGAAGACTTTGTTAGGCTGCCTTAGGCAAGTAGAAATATCTCTGTGAGCTTTCCTCACATACCCCCTTCAGCATGTGGGTGCTGCCACAAATAGTACAGCTCCTTCACTAATCCCTTGGTGAGAGAGAGAGAGAGAGAGAGAGAGAGAGAGTAAAGACAGTGTGTGGTGCTTTGAGCAGCAGCAGCTTGGTAGCTCTTAGAGGAGGGAGAGTGGAATTTTTCTTGAAAGGGGGAGGGCATCTAGTAGCTAAGAGTGCACATTTTTGCCACATTGTGAAAAAACTGGCCAAATGTGAACAATTTTCTCATGTTCACCAGAAACATGGTCCATTTCTTTGGGATTTTATAGTCTTTGATTATAAGAAGACAAATGTAATAGGTATATGTATTTGTGGTCACTTTTAATTTCCTCAGCATTGGCTGAACTGTGTCTTCAGTGACCAGGAAAAACGTTGGGCAGTGCTGTGGGTTCCAACCTTTGCTATAAAGAAAAAGAAAACTTGTTTTAACAATATTATGTTTAAAATTCTAGTGTAGTCCTTAGTAATGTTTGCTCCTTTGCCTCAAAGCTTCTACAGTTAGTACCAAATCTGCATCAACAACTGGGTCCCTCCAGCGATCTCGGAGTGATATTGATGTGAATGCAGCAGCGAGTGCCAAGTGCAAAGTCTCCACAGCTTCAGGCGCTCCACCCTTCAGCTCTGCAGCGGCCTTGCCTCCAGGCTCATATGCATCCTTAGGTAACCAACCCCTGCCCCACCCCACCCCCCTTCCCCAAGTTCTGCTGTTTGAGATGACACCTCTGCTCAAATTTATTTGTTTAGCTAATTACAAAAACTGTAATTGAGGAAATTGTCAATATTGCAGGGTTGATGTTTAAGTATAAGTAACTGCACTCATTGTTGCTTAACAGCACCCCTCTGTTGAGTATTCCCTTATTCTGGATGTTGTCCTTTTTAGTGACTGGAAGGTACACTGGTGCCCCCATGGTGCATGGCACTAAGCCTGCCCTTTCTCAGTTCCATTTCCCCCTCCTGCATGCAGCCCAGCCCACAAGCACTTGAGCCCCCTCCCATCTTGCCGGAGCTGGGTGTTCTCTGTTCCTGACATTGGTGGAAGCAGAGCCAGTGGAGGAATTCACCAGAGGTGGTCATGTAGTTAGATGCTTTCTCATTTGAGAATATCGCCAGAGTGGGAGAGGTGTGGAGGGAAGGGGAGAGGGTGATAAGGGGGATCTTTAGAGGAATGTGGTGGACTTATTAACCAACATAACCATGTTGTACAAAAGAGTGTTCTTCCATGGGTCATGCCTTTGGGAAGGGCGTGCACTTACTCCAATAGTTGCTCAAAAGACTTTTTAAAAATGTTATGAAAGGATTAATACCTGACAAGAGTGGTGGGTCAATTTCTCAGCAGACACTTGACAATGGCTGGATTTAAGGCTGATCATTTAGTTTATTTTTGTTAAGCCGAAATCTGGGGACCTAGCTGGATCAGTTTTAGTTTAGAATTTATGGAAATGAATGCAATTTAGATTTCATGAAACACTAAAACTGTATTAGTTATGTGGTTTGCATATTAATTCCAAAATCACTTCTAAAACTAATGTTCTAAAACCATTTTGCCCATGGAGGCATAGTTCACGACTACCAAGGGGAGATACTGGACCTGTTGTTTATTAGTTTGGTGACCTTGAGCAGGCCATGGAATCTTTGGGTCTGTTTTTTCTACCTATAAATTAGCTGTAATAATAGCTACCTAACTCAGATATATGATTGAGATCAATGAAAATATATAAAAGAGAAAGAAACTCTGATTATGTTAGGAACATTATTAATTTGAAAGGCACATGTTCTGGAACATTTGTTAAATCAGTCTCATTTTCTCTATGGAAATACCTCATATATGGATACATTTAGATTGGGAAGAAACCTAACAGGAGCTCTCCTTTTCTATCATTAAACTGTTAATAGTAACATTAAGCAGGAGATTTTATGATATAATGTTGCTATGTAATCACTGTGCAAGAGGAAAGTCAGAGCTCTCTCCTTTGGTACAGTAGTTCTGTTCATTATATTTCAGTTTATGTACTTACCTGTGTTTCAATACATTTTATTCCACCTTAAGTATTTGTAATTAGTATTTCATTTTTAGAAAACTTGAGTAAAAACCAGCATTTAGAGTACTTGGTAGCCTTTGTTTTTTGTGCATATTTGAGATATTTTAATATGGACTATGTAGACTTCTCTTAGTAAAGATATCCAAATCTTTTGGCCTCAAGATGGAAAACTGACCTTTTAGAAGTACTAATGATAAAATTTCAGCCCAGTATTACCTCCTCAAAAAATAAGACTGGAGTATTCCCATTCTCTTACATTTCCCTGACTACTATACCTGTAACTTTACTTATGTCCAAAACCACTAAAAAACCCCACCTTGAAGTATAACAGAATCCTTCTTAGATTGAAACATTACATCTGTATGGAAGTGTAGCTTTAAAGCTGATAATGCTTTTCCAAACTTCTAGAGTCCAGACACATGAGGGAAGATGTGGAGCCCGTAGGCCTTGACTCAGGTACCACGCTGTACAGCTTTGCTGCTGATGTGTAGTTGGGATAGGCATTGCTAGACTAGCTTCTCTGAACTTACTTGCCTCTGCCCTTTGGGTGATTCTTTAGTAGTTTAGTTTTTACTTCTGTGTATCTCCTCCACCAGCTTTCTGCTGGTACTTTATTCCAAGAAAAAGGAATTTTAAGCAAATTTTTAGCACTATCTACTGAGACCCTGCCCAAGATTGCCATTTTTTTTGTGTTCTTTTCCAAAGACAAAAAACAATGATGCTGCACTGATTTCAAGATAACACAATTTTACCTGCTTTAGACTCTGCTTTGCTGTTGAACTTGTTTCCCTTTTAATTTTATTTTAAATTGTACTTCTGCCTTTTTAGTAGCTAATAACATTCTGCTTTTTAAGTTTTTTAATGTTACTAACTGTTCCCTGTTATCCCTTCCCCTGTTTTTTAATTTGCTTAAAGATGGTACTGCCACTAAAGCGGAGGGTAAGCGGTTTGTTTCTGTGATAGAAGTGTGTCTCCCTTTCACTGGTCCTTTGTTCTTCCCAAGTATTGCCTCCTGCCCACTTGTCTCACCGAGGTCCCTGCATGAGACATTGCACGTTGTTCCCTCCACTCTTCATTCTGTTTCCACTGGAGTTTTGCCTTACCTCTACCTGAATTCTCTTCCTTTCTTGTTCAGTCGTTGTTCCAGTGAATTTTGAAACTTCAGTATGCTGTATGTGACTTTCAACTCTGAACCCACACTGGGGAAGAGAACTGATGTGACATTGTGCGCTACTGTCCTGGCTGCTTGTCTCAAGAGTTTATTAATTGTGAAGCACCACCTTAGCTGTTATTTCCATCTCTTTACTTTTTTGCTTTTGTGGGCCTCTCAGGACTTGCTTTCCTGTTTTAAAAATAACTTTCAGTGTTCGTTATTCAGGTTAAAGGCTGGTGAAGGTTTTATGTCAGGTAATTTACAGAAATTTTTAAAAATACATTTCTCTCTAAAGATGCTACTGAATTACACAATCCCATTTTAATTTGCATCACTGACACATTCCATTCATTTACTGTCATTCAGTCACTCATCAATCATGTATTAAACGCCTTCTATGTGCTGTGTTCTCTACTCTGCATACACCCAAGGATATAGCATGGTAAAAGAAATATGCATATCCACATTCACTTGGTTTTGTTTTTATGCCATTCTCAAGGATGTCTTCCTGATATTGCATTGTTTTAAATTTTAGATATAGCTATTCCAGTCTGTACAGCTCTTCCATTAGTGCATGCTAGATAAGATCATCCCTTTGCAAACTCCCTAGATAGGAAGCTTGATATGTTTAACATAATTGAAATTTTAGTTACCTGTCTGTTCAAGATAGTAGCTTAGACCCACCAACTCCCCAGATAGTGATTTGACAATTAGGAACTGCTGGCTTACTTCTCTGTATTATTCAGCCACTCTAAAAGCCTGTCAAGTAGATTGGTTTTTATCTTGATGTCTGTAGTTCACAGTACTTTTAGTCGAATTCTACTTCCTCAGGAACTCATAAAAAAAAAATAGGAATGACATTTTGTATTTTTTAAATGAACATAGCTCCAAGATCAATATTCTTCAAACTTACCATAAAAATTACCTGAATACTTGCTAAAGGAATAAAGTCTGGTGCCCTTCCCCTGAAAATTCTGATTAAGTTTGGAAGGAACAGGGGAATCTGAATTTTCAACAAGCCCACTGGTGATTCTTGGGGCTGGAGAAGTTTGTGAAATGAAGTTTCCAAAAATGGAAAGTGGAGAAGAAACTTGTGTTATGGTGAAGACCTCATTTGTGATAGTATAAGATTGAGCCTGGTGTCATTTTCATCTTTTAGCTGATAGGTGTCATTTTATATTTTTTCTTCCCAAAGAAACAATCCTAAGTATTTCCCCAGCCATGAAGGAAGGGAAGTGTGGCAGCTGAAATAACAATAGTGTAGATGAAATGGAAAGTGAGGACATTGTGTAGAAAATTATATATTTTTCCAGAATGCCCTTATTTCATATGCCTATATAACAGAATTGAAATCAGCCTGTTAGTCGAGCCAGCACTAGAAATTGTTACTTTTTCTTCTTCTTAATCAGTTTTCTTTTTCACCAGTCCAGAGCAAGGTCAGAAGTCTGTCTGTTTGATTATTGTGCATGAAACTGTGAACAAGAAGTCTCTGATTCTCCTGGCAGGGAGGTGGGAGAATGATGTATGGGCCATATAAAGTTCAGAGTCAGAAGAGAACCTGCTCGAGGGGATCCCAGTGAGCCTTGGTTTCTGTGTCCTAGGGCTACGCAGGCTGTCGCACACTAACCTGTCTGAGCCTTGAGCCTTGGGTGATGATGAGAAGGACATGAGAAACAGCCCTGGGAGACCTGGACTCGAGCAAGTCCAGGCTGTCATTCTTCTGTTGCAGCATTGGAACTTGTCAGTGATGCTTAGAAAAGATGGTATTAGAAACAGGCAGCAATAAATATCACTTGATGTTTTATCATGAGTTTCCTGTCTGAATTTTTGTAGCATTATGAGCTTTTAAAAAAATTTGTTAGTAAAAGGGTTAAATATTTTATTTCCTAGCTCCTGAGAAGACATACGTACTGTCATTATTAAGAGGCAAAGAGATGGTTTTGAATCATTACTTGGATGATCTAAATTAAAAATTCAGACAATACATTTCAATTCTGGCAACTTCATTATTATAGTACTTGAGAAAAAGATATATTCTTTGAGAGTTACTTATCATACACATCAAGTAACCTTTCTAACATTTATGACTAATCAGAAAAATATTTTTTGTGAAGAACCAAAAGCTCAACTTTTGGACAAAAGTTTACTTCCAGGTTATCTTTCAGTGTATTATGTTCAGTGATTTTGGGGATTTGGAAGAAGGAAGCATTTATGTTTGTTATGCTACTCATTAGAAAGTTTATGACTAGATGTTGAAATTGCATGGCAAATGAATGCACTCTCATGTGATATGTTTTTTTAGATACTATGTTTAGGAAATGCATTATTCATAATTTCCCCCCCCAAAAAAAAATAATTTTAAATGAAGAGTTACAATGCTTGAATGACCTGTGGATATGGGTGACTTAACTGATAGTTTCATAGAATAGATAACCATATGTTATTAAGTATAGTCAAGGACCATGCTTAACTATTAGTGATTTTAAGATTATACAATAAAAACTGTGTAGCCTTGTCAGCTCTTCAGGAAAAGAAACTTAGATTTTAGTTATTTTACTAGGAAATACAACATTTGGTATTGCTATATATTTATCCTAACAATTCAGAATTTTAAATGGTTGGCTTTTTTTATACAATGAAAAAATATGTATGTCTGTAGAAATAAAAGTGTTAAGCTTCTTTTACTTTTATCTTTAAAGCATGTGAGTAAAGTTATTCTTTTGGGGGAGTACTTGTAGGTAGCAAAATTTACAACTGATCAACTTCCAAAATTTAATTTTGATTCTGTAAAAAGGGTATGTGTGAGTACAGGTTGGTTTAATTGTGTCCCCAAGCAGTGAGTCGTAAAACAGATATGTATGCACAAATATCCCAATGTGATGAGAGCTTAGATTTACTTAGGAGACCTTTTAATTTGCATAGCCTCTAAATTGAGAACTGGCTGAAAGTTTGAAACGTGTGGTGGACAACAAACCTTAGTATTAATAATATGAACCTGTCTAGGGAATTTTAATTCTCTTAGGCTTTACTGAAGGTGGGAAAACCATTCCTGCAAATTAAACAGGTACACAACTTAAATTCCTGTCTTGAGGGCTTTTCTGGAAGAATGGCAACATGATGGAAAAAATTTCATCAGCAGCACTATTAAAAAACCATGAGATGTGGATATTTTTTCTTCATTCCGTGAAAGTCAAAGACTACATTTCTCTTAAAATTTTGTTTTCCTCTGGGTCTGCTTTTTTCTGGGTAGGTTTGTTTGTTGATGGGCTTGTCTCTCCCTGCAGATTTCTTTTTTGTTGTTGTATAGTTCTCATCTCTTATTTTTACTTACCTTACTTATTGTGACTATTTTCTTCTTTCACATCTACTTACTTTTGTTCCTCTGTCTGAAATAACACAATATGAATGAATATGTCATTAACAAGTCATAATACCAAACTCAAGTATACGGTATTTTTATTGTTTGTTGCATTTATTTAGTAGACTTTGTTTTTCTTGAAGACCACAGAGTATTTTATACCATCTCTTTAAAACATACACAGGTACTTATAGTAACACCATCTAATTATAGAATGAAAAAATAAAACCTATTCCTATAAAGGAAATATATATCTTAGCACACAAAAGAGTCCCTTTAAACTTCTCCTCAAAAAGTATTTTAACCCTGTGGAGGTTGTGGTCAAAAAATTTACAGCATATGGGGAAGACAGGATGGCTCAGTGGGTTAAGTGCTCGCTTTGCAGCCCCGGGGACCGAGGATCAAGTCCTGGCCCCGGCCCGTGTGGACCCATATGCTGAACTGGGGTGTGCTTCCCATGCTGGAGGTCCCCAATTTTGTTTTTGCCTCCTAGTTGGGCCCCTGTCTCGAGGGGGCGTGCCTCCCATGCAGGAGGCCCCAAGCCCTGTGACTGCCCTGAGCAGCCCCCGCCCACCTGTGTGGAATGAAACCATGTTGAAAAACTGATGATGTACAACTATGGAGACTGCTCTGGGCCCTCCCCCTTCTCTCTGTCTCTCTCTGCCTCTGTCTCTCTCTGTCTCTGTCAAAAACAATACAATAAACCTTAAAAAAAAAATACAGCATAGGTTGCATATATCTGAGAGAGACGTTCATTAATAGTATGTGCTAAAATGTGAAAAAAAATTTTTAAACACTGCAAATACAAAATACATGCTTTTAAGCTGTATTCTTTTTGCCAACCAATGTCACCCCATTCAATTTAACAATAAAAAAAAATTAAATGTATTTTTAGTTATAATCTAGACGTTATTAAAGAAATATGAAAATATAAAGAATAAAACATTTTCTTACCAAATAACAGAAACATGGCTATGGGGAAAAAAATAGAACCAAAAAGTCTTTAACATTAAATTAATCAGAATTTTCAGTAGTTGACTTTGCAAAACATTTGTAACAGTCATCACAAACAATATTGCTATGCTCAAGGGATAAACTTTTTTCACAACCCTTGCAAAAATAGTTTGATAAGTGACTTGTTGATAAGTTTGATAAGCGACTTGTTGTGATGCATAGCACACAACACTTCTTTTAACATCTTATAACACATGTTATAACCAAATTGATGGCTTAAACGTTAAGGCTTAATGTTAGTCATGTACAAACGCACAGCAAGTCATGACTTTGAACCTATGCAACCTATATATGTAACAATATTTAAGAAAAGAGTTCGTTTGTATCTCTCATCAACTGTGATCTCTACAGGGTTAATGGTCCCTTGAAGACTTAGTTACTAATGTGAATGAGTCCCCAGGGCAGACATGAAAGAAACCCTTGAACTCACCCCAGGTAAGAGTTAAGAGTCAGCATTAAGCCAGCTTTGTCAAGGTGCTATATATCTATGAAAAGGTGGACTAGGAAAAAACAAAACAACTCCTTGTCTTCAAATTGACATGATCTCTCTCTCTTGACTTGGTTCTGGGCAGAGCTAGAAAGTGATCTTCCCTTATGTGTAACCAAGCTCTCTTGTCATGCAAGTTGTGGTTTCAGTTTTTCTTATCTGCGTTGCCTGGGAATCCCCAAGCTGATGAATTAAAGTGGTCTATGTTTTTAGCCCCCAAGGGTGCCTGACAAGAACAAACATTAAACTTTTACAGAGGAAGTCACTCACTTAACAAATCTTGTTCCTTGGGGTTCTCACATATTAAAGTATGCCAAATCGCCCATTCGTTCAAAATTATACATATAGTGAATGAGAGGCAGCAGAGAAAAAGAAAAATATAATTCTTTTATTAGACTTTTAATGATATTTTATATAATATAAAATAACTATTAAAGTTCTTAAAGAATCAATAACTTGCATTTTTAGCAGAATGCAGAATTTAATAGCCTGACGATCTTCCCAAATGAGAACAAATCGCTGACCTGGAATAAAGATATTTAAACCTACACATCTCCAAAGCTAAGCAAAGACAGGAACCCTAGTAGTTGAGGGTCAGTCCTGGCTTGCACCCTGCAGTTTTTGGCTGTCTCCTAGAGACATTGGCATTTGCTGTGATGAGTGATCATGACATGGAGGACAGGAAGTAAAACCAGAACCCACCTACCACCTATTTCATCATTGTTGAACAAGTTAGCTCTGATAAACAGAGGAGGACAAGAGGACATTTTGCTATTTTAACCTTGATACTTGGTAGAGGGGGAAGTAATCTTCCCTGAGAATTTACAAGCATATGTTGGGTATTCATGCAGTTTTTGGTCAGAATTTACCCTGCCTTTGTGGTCTGAAAAAAACAAATAGATAAATTATTTTAAAGTGGCTATGGATTACTTGTGCCCTAGGATACAAGCAGAAGCAAACATAGATCCTCTTTGGAAGAATTCAACTTCAATCTAGATCTTAAGAAAGTTCCAAGAAAAGTACAGTTGACCCTTAACACCAGGGTTAGGGGTGTCAGCCTCCTATGGAGTCAAAATCTGAGTATATAACTTAACTACAGTCAACCCTTTTGCATCTGCAGATTCAACCAACTGGCTTGAAAACAATATTGGTAATTTGTGGATATGAGAGCTGACTGTAGTAATAGCTTGCTATTGACCTGAACCTTAGCATAACACAGTCAATGAACACATAATTTATATGTTTTATGTATTATCTGCTACATTCTTACACTAAAGTAAGCTAGAGAAAAATGTCATTAATAAGAGAAAATACATTTACAATATGTGTGTTGAAAACAATCCACATATAAGTAGACCCACTCAGTTCAAACCTGTGTTATTTAAGGTCAGCTGTAATCATTTTGGTGTGTTAATATTAAAAAAAGAAGTGGAAAGAAATTTGGGAAACACAAGCAGGGGAGTAAGAATGACCAAGAATATGACCTACCTAGCTGGTTTTGAAAACACAAGTGAATCTTTTAAAAATGAAAATACAGTAAATTATTAAAATTAAAAACTCAGTATGTAAGTTCAGCAGTGGAATCAATGTAACTGAAGAGAGAATTCAGGAATTTAAGAGGAGAAAAATGTTTAGAGTATATAGTACAGAGGGATGGAATTGGAAAATATGGTAGAGATGTTAAGCATATCTAATTGAAATTTACAAAGAGAGAATGGGGCTAGACAATATTTGAAGAGGTAGTGGTTGGGAATTTTCCAGAATTGCTTAAAGACATGAAGCCACAGATTCAAAAACCTGGTAAATCACAAGCAAGATAACAAGAAATCCACAGTTAAACACATTAGTGAAATTGCAAAACACCAAAGATAATAAAGATATTAGAAACAGCCAGAGGGAAAAAGAGACTAGCCACAAAGAAAAGCCAGAATTTAAATACAAACAAAACTGGGAAAATGTGAATAAGATTGATTGGAGCATATCAGTGTCCATGTCCGGTTTTTGATTTTGTACAATAGTTTTGTAGGATGTTACCATTGAAAGAAACTGGGTAAAGTGCATACAGGATCTCTTGTGTGTTAAATCTTACAATTATGTCTGTGTCTACATTTATCTCAAAATAAAAAATTTAACTTAAAATCAGGAAGCCCTTAAAACTACTTTATCTTCTCTAAAAGTATGATTTAATAGAATCATGTTTTTAATATTTTTTCTGATTTATTTTTATTTTTTAATTACATTTTTATACAGTATTATATTGGTTTTAAGTAGATAGTGTAGTGATGAGATATTTTTTAATCTATGAGACTGTTACCTTAAAGATAGTAAGGCATATATTTAAAAAATTAAGACAAACTTGAAGGAAACAAAGGACTTAAAAATGGAAAATCAAGACAAAAGACATGTATATAAGATGATAAAAATAAGCTCAAATGAGCTAAACTTTGCAGTTGAAATAGAAAGATTATTAGACTTGAGTTTTTTTAAAAAGATCTAGCTGTGATTTAAAAGGACAAATCTAAAATATAAAACAGTAAAAGCCAAAGGATGAGAAACATGAAAGAAAGCTATTGAAGATTTATTAGTAACAGACCCCCAAAAAGGCAAAAAGTTTTAGTAGTTATAGTGTTTCTATATAATAGTAAAAAATTTAATACATCATAAAGATGTAATAGTCTTAGAATTTTAAGTACCTAATAAAATAGCCTCAAAATATATTAAGAAGTATTTGCAAATTCACCTTTCTCATGAGTGATACATAAAAGTGTAAATTTCTGGGTAGGTAGTACATTCCGATAGTTCAAAACTTAGAAAAGATTACCTCCTATGCTTGTCTTTCAGTTGCCTAATTAATACCTTTTCCCCAACTTAAATATGTTACACTTTTAGTTTTATTTTAATACAGAATTTCTTTGCGTATATTACTAGAAGCAATATAAAATTGTATTTTCTCCCCTTTTTAAAACATAAAAGGTAGCATATTTATGCACATTCTTCTGCATCTTGATTATTTTTACTTAGTATCTTTTATTTTAAGGTCCTCCAAATCAGTTTAGAGAACCTCCTCCAGCTTTACTACATTCCACTATATGAATTAATCTTAACCATCCAGTCCCATATTGGTAGACATTTGGGCTGTTTCCAGAGTTATGCTATTACAAACAATGCTGTCATGAATAACTTTTTATATACATAATTTTTCATGGCTTGTGAGTGTATTAGTAGGATAAGTTACCCAAGGAGGAATGGTTAAATAAAAAAAAATGCATGCATTTTTAATTATGATACATAATTGCCAAATAGTCCTTTGTGAGGGCTGTACTAATTTCCCCTCCCACCAACAATGAATAAAGAGTGCCTGTTTTCCTACACTCCAGAATATTAGCAAATCTTTAGATTTTTGCCAGTTTGATAGGTGATAAATGGCGTTCTTAATGTCACTTTAATTTATGAGTGAGGCTGAAGACTATTTCATATATTTAAGAGTCATTTCTATTTTAACTGTTCATTCCTAGCCTTTCCCCATTTTTTTTGCTGGTTTGTGGCAGTGGTGTTGGGTTTGTCTTGAAACAGTTCATGAGAGCCAATTGTAAACTTTCAGGATTTTTTTAAGCTGGTTTACATCACATCATTAGCCTGAAATTGACTTTGGTGGGAATATTTACACCAGGGAAATTATGACACAGCACAGACCAGCAGGATCCTTCTCCCCAACCAATTGTTTAACATTTACTATTACTCCGCTGGTTACTGGATTTCTTATTGATTCCTAGGACTCCTTTATATGTTAAGGAAATAAGCCCTTTGTGATAAGAATTGCAACTAATTTTTCCCAATTTTTTATAATCTTGAATTTGCTCAGTTTTTTTTTCCCCCATGCCAAGGTTTTTAAAAAATTAAGTAAAATTTATCAATCATTTAACAGCTTTTAATCTTAAGTCATAGGTAGAATGAACTTTTTCACTAGAAGTTACAAAGGAATTCTGTTTTATTTTAGAACTTTTATGGTTTCATATTTCACATTTTTAATCTGAGGTTCTTTTGCTGTTTTTCTTGGTATAAAGTGTGAAATATGGTTCCTATTTCTGTTTCTAAAGTGAGTCTTTAGCTAATGATTTCTGGTACTGTATTTTTGAAAAAGCAGCACATCACATGGAAAACACTTATCAGTTCTTGTGGAATAAAGCAAAAACAGTGCTTAGGAGGAAATTCATAGCCTTAAGTTTATATCAAAAGAGAAACTGAATTAGGAGTTTGTTTCCAATGTGACCACAAAAACAAAAACAGAATAAACTCAAAGATGAGTAGGAAGAAAATAATAAAGCTAGAAATTAATGAAATAGGAACTAAACATTTACTAGAGGGGATTAAGAAATAGAAAATTTGATTCATTGGAAATACTAATAGCACTTTCTTCAAGAAGAAACAAAAAACATGAGTAATTATGAGAGTACTCATTAGGGATGCAACTTCAAGGTCTGGAGATCAAATGCCAACCCCGGCCTGTGCAAACCCATATACCGATGGATGCCTACGAAGGTTCTCACCTCCCTCATGGGAGGTCCTCGTTTTGGTTCTCAGCCCTCTCAGTCCCACATGCACCTGTGTGGATTGAAACTCAGCTGATGTTGTACAACTATGGAGACTGCTCTGGGCCCTTTCCTCTTCTCTCTGTCTCTCTCTGTCTCTCTGTCTCTCTTTCTCTCACCTTCTCTCAAACAATAAAATCTTTTTTTAAAAATTACTCATTAAATATATTGACTTAGTGCTTAAAATGCCATCCCCCCTGCCAGAAAGTAATTCATTAATTATAAAACAGGAAAGATATGCACCCTCTGCCCCACCACAAATCTCTGCCATGCTCACATAGCTATTTATACTAGTTGTGTGAAGCATTGGATAATTCCAGTTTTACATAAACTCAAAATAGATGGAAGGAATACTCACTTCACTTGTTTATGCAGCAGTTATAACCTTTGTGCTATATAATCAGATAAGGTACAGTATAGACCTGGGGTGTTCAATCTTTTGTCTTCCCTGGACCACATTGGAAGAAGAAGAAGGGCCACATATAAAATACACTAATGATAGCTGATGAGCTAAAAAAAAAAAATCAAAGATACAATGTTTTAAGAAAGTTTGCAAATTTATGTTGGGCTGCATGTGGCCTGCGGGCCACAGATTGGACAAGCTTTATACACTAGTAGACATTCTGTGTATGTGTGTGCATCATGACTGGATATGTAGGCTAGGTTTTATAGTTTAAACAGTTACTGATGCAACATGGCACATTTAGGAGAAGGATCCTTTTAGAAGATTGGACAAAGCTTTAAAAAAATCAACAAACATTTTTGACAGAAATTCTTAGCAATTCGAAATCGAAGTATTAAGTTTTCTTAACCTGTTGAAATAAACTTTTTGTGAAATTCTAGAATTATATTTTGTGGCTCAAGGCAACAAAGCCTGCCCTCATGTTTTTCTTTAACACTGCACTGTGCCATGTCCAAGGCAGCAGAATAAAAGCAGAGAAGTAAAAGAGCAGAGTTTTTTAAGGGAAACAAAACATCTTATTTGTAGATGATGTGTTTAGATAACCCCTTACTCATAGGGCAGCCAGCCAGCCAGTCAAGCACAGGTATCCAAATTAGTGGTGTGATCTTGGCCAAAGTAACTAATTCCCATTCTCCGTTTCCTCATCTGTAAAATGGGAATAATTACTTATATGTTGTTGTGAGTATTCTGAGTTCACACATATACACTGTTAGTATAATATATGGTATGGATCTTATTTTTAGTATAGATTCTAGAATTTGCATGTCTTAAACTGCTATTAAAAATCATTGATTCTAATTTTAATTTTTTTAATGCACTGCTTCCTTACCTCCCTTTCTTGAACCATTTTCAAGCCTTAAGATTTGTTTTTGTTTTACTTTCCTGTAAGCTTTCTCAGATGATGGGGCAGCAGAAGTGATTTGAACACTATAGGAAGCCAATGAGGGTTCAAACTGGTTTGTGTTTTCTCCATTGGATTACTATTCTGATCGAATTATGGCAGGAGAGGCATTTTGGTACCCCTGAATTTAACAGTTTAATCTCTAATCATACTAGTGTCTGATCATTAGTGTTTTTGTATTTCTGAATTCCTTTTTATTTTTACCATTTTATGGTTTAATAATTGGAGTTAACAGATTCTTTATTTAGAGTGGCAGTTCTTTTTATAAATGCCTACATTGCATTATGTTTAGGTCATCATTTCTCTAGGTACTCCTAAAATTGATTATTTTTATCTTTTGCAGCCTAGAAATTTATTGGCATACATTCTTTAAAATAGAAGTTTAATGCTACATATCAAAACACATTCATTCTCCAGGGTGCTGTAGTTATTGTTGATTGCTGAATATTTTGCATTTACTCTTTTTCTCTGTAGTATTTTCCTTAATATAATAGCTGATATTTTCATTTCTGTTCCTAGAAATTTGACAGATTTGTAGACAGTAAAAAATAGAGAAATTAATCTAAAAAAAAAATTGTGGGGGAAAAATTCTCAATTATATATCACCTCTTCATCTGAATGTATAATGTGCTAAAATAATTGAAACATAAACACTTGAAAGACTCACTCTCAGGAGTTCTTGGGGTACCGGTATCTGTAGAATTTGTGTGTACAGATCGAATGCATGTGTAGATGCACAGGGAAACATATCAGGACCACGTGGGGAGGACCTGCCCTTTGCTCACGGTGTGGGTTGTTTTCTTGTGTCGGTTGCACTCACTGGCAACCTATGGAAACACTGTTTTTACTATATTTTCCAGGTCGGATCCGCACGAGACGGCAAAATTCTGGGAGTTCCACCAATGTTGCTGCTATACCTTCTGATACTCGAGGCCGCAGCCGCGCTAAAGTGGTTTCACAGTCCCAGCGTAAGGAGTGTATTTTATGCTGTTATCTTAGTTTTAGTCAATAGCGCACCCTACAGGTGAAAATTTTAATTGACTTCAAGGGGACAACACATTTTTCAGGCTCTAAATTACTGGGACTAATCTTGATATTAATTGGGTAAACTTAAAAAATGGGAATATTTAAGTGTACTTTTGTCTCCTGTCCAAGTGATTTAAGTTTTTTATCATTAAGCTTTAAACATTAAAATGTAATTTCTTCCCCTCCCCTCAAGCCTCTCCAGTTGAAACATACCTGAGCTGTGGCCCATTTTTCTGTTGATAAGCAATCCTTCTGATGTCGTTTAAGAGCAGTACCTGGGGAGAGAGGACTGTTAATGCTGAGTTCTCTTTCCAGTGGTTGTAAATAAATCCATTAAAAGCTCTCCCCTCTTACTCTCTGTTCTAATATTGTAGCCCTCTCTTTTCTTGCCAGTGTGGGCTCTTGCTTTGCTCAGCTGCACTTGCCTCCATTATTGCTTCTTTGTATATGTTGAGTCATTTGGTTTGTTAGCCTCAGCCATGAAAGCAGCCATTGATAGTATGAATGTGGTCTTACCATTCTTAGGATCCCACCCTGGTGTCTCCCTGCCCAGCTGCATGTGACTGTGAGTCCCCTGCTGCCTGTTTGTGCATGTAGATTAGAGCTGGGTGTCATAGTCCTGGTAAGGGGAGTGTGGTGGAGAAAAGTTCCCCTTCCCAGGAGCGGCACAGGCTCCCTCAGCACAGCACTCTTCAGCAGAGTGTGTCTGTGGCCAAACCTTCAGTTGTCTCTTAATATTTAGAATGCCAATCTCAGCTTCTTCTGAATTTAGATACTTTTTCATGTTCTTTTGATAACTATAGTTCTTATGTTAAACAAGCTTATATCCTTTCTGAAAAGAAAGTACAAGGTTGGTCATATTGCTGCCTTCCCTGAGGCTTGTCTGACAGAGAAGCTGATGCTTTAACACTACCCCAACCCAACCCCACCCCACCCGACCCCACCACACCCACACCACATCACATGTTGTATAGGTGTAGCCCAGAAACTTCTAGAACCTGGGGAACAATATCCCGGCTCTGGTTATTCTGTTGAACTCTAGTGATGCCTGGAGTCACAAATGAATATAATACTCTCTGGTTATGGTCCTTTTTCTTGCAACTTCAATATGTTGAAATTGGGTTGAATAAAATAGTGCCTAATCCTTTAACTGTGCAGTATTATTAATACTTCCTGTCTTACAAACTGTGGGTTGAATATTAGGTTTCTCTTCAATTGGAACAAAGTGAGGGTTGAACAGTATTTTACATTTCATTTATGTCTGCTGTGTATTGGCATTGGCTTCTGCAGTGGCCCCTGTCCCTACCTGGGTCCTCTGATTAGATAGATGGTGGTGAAGATTAAAGTTCCTTCTGGAGTGGAGGTGAGGGTGATTATAGAGTTTTAATTCTTCAGTCTTATAAAAACACTGCACCCTGCCTTAGGCTCCACTTTTTAAACTCTTTCAATTTTACTTTATTCACCAAATTTAAAGGGAGGGAGACAAAATGATCAAGTCTGGATCTTAAACTTATGCATACAAATGAAACATTTTTAAAAATTATTTTAATAGGTAAATATGAGTGTATTTATATATTTTACAAATGTAGTTATACTAGCATTCAGAATCCTGGTTTAAAAGTAAGTAGATTTCATTAATATTCTGTTTGCGGTCCTTAACCATTGGCATATTTTAAATATTTGAGGATTAATTTTTAAATATTTGAGGATTTAGCATAGGACATTCAGGTGAAACTAGTTATTTCAACTCATTGATGTTTATTGAACACTTTTTATCTGATAAGCCCTATTTAAAGTGGTAGTGATACAAATAGTAAGATACAGTCACTTCTCTCAGGTTGCTAGGACTAGAGAGTAGACGTATTCCTGGAGAGGAAGGCACTTGTCTTACTCTTCTCTGCATCTCCTGTGCTAAGCATTGTGCCCGGCACATTGTAGGTTTGTAAGTGTTTCATGAACAGATCAGAAATAAATGCTAATATAGTGTAATGTGTAAAACAAATGTAAGTACGAGGAACAAGACCTAGAAAAAAATAGCTATTTTGCTTATGTGTTTGTGAACAAAAACATTTGTGGTCTGTTTGCATGCTGACCTGCTGTATTGTGTTATTGTCTTTTAATCCACTTTTTGCCTGTTCTTTGGTCTGCTCTCATAATCAAGGATCCAGGTCTGCTAATCCTGCTGGTGGTAAGCCATTTCTCTTCTTGCCTTTTTGGGTTGTTTTTTTGGCATTCTCCCTCACATCATGTTCTTTGCACTGTATTAATTTTTATCTTTATTATGAGCTTGGTTAATCTTTCTGCTTTTTTTCTGTATAGTATAATTCTAGAGTTTGAAATGGATTTCTTTTCTTCTTTTACACAACTTAATAGTTTGTGTGCTCAAACTTATAGCTAAGTGGTTATTACTTTTGGGTCATCCTGTTCTGATAAATAGTAATGTGCACTTCATGTTTTAGAATTTTATTGCCTTCTCTACTTAAGGAGATGATCTATCTAAGTAAATGACTGCCATTCAGGTGTATTGGTATGATCCTTAAAAATTTGCTGTTTTTTCTTAATTTTGTTCCATAAGAAATGGTTATTTATGTGTATGTATCTAGTCACTTAGTCATAATAAAAATTAACCATATTATTTGTTTTTGATTTCTAATTTTGCATACATCCCAGGAATGTGCTGTATATGATTTGTACTTTTGTAGATTTGTGAGAGTTTCTTTGACGCTAGTATACTGTCGGTGTTTGTAATACTTGTGAGGAAAGGTGAAAAGAATATGTATTCTGTTTGTTGAAATACACACATGTATATGTGGGTGGTATGTTTGTATATAATCTTTATCATTGACTTTTTGCTCTGTGAACTTCTGAGAGGTGTATTAGTCTCATTAGTTAGCCATTCAGAGAGTTATTAATAATTATGACCTTTTAAATTTCTTACTGTATTTTTATATTTCATAGCTATGTTATTTGGAGCATACAGGTGCATGATTATTATATCTTTATGGATAGTTATTTTATCACTAAAATTGTTTTTGTTAATGTTGTGTTTTATTCTGTTTTTGTTTTAGGTGTGTTGTTTGCCTCCTCTTATAAACAATGTAGAATTAGTTAAATTTCATTTTATTTTTTAAAGCCAATTCAAGTATCTTTGTCTATTAATAGATGAATTTAATCTAGCCATATTGATTATGGTTACTGATACATTTAAGCTTAATCCTACCGTATTATTTTTTTAATTTATTTACCATATTTTTAGTTATTTCATCCTTCTTCTCTCTTTCCTTAAGTTTATTAGATTAATGGAGTTTTCTTGGATCCATTTTCTACCATTGATGTTTTAAGAAATTTCTGTTACATTTATATTTCTATTCTTCTAACAGTTATTCTTAGAGAATAAAATGAAGAACCAAAACGATAAACAACTTTTGGGTTATTTCTAGAAATTTGCTGTGGAACAGGGAAGCTGTTCGTACTCAGCCTACTCTTTTAAATGAGAAATTTTACAGTCATTTTTGTAGCACTCCACCAGTAATTCTTCTATGTATGAATATTCTTTTATGATAATTTGATGTTCTTTTATGCTCTTACATTTAAAAAAAATTATTACCACCAACTACGAAGTTATTTTTATGTAAAATTCTCTTAGTATTTGATCCAAATTAATGTATAAACTGGCTTCTAAAATAACTATAACTTATTCCCTTATTAAATCCATTATTTATTTTTGTTTTACTTTATATTTAGCTGGCAGCCGGTCAAGTTCTCCAGGGAAATTGTTGGGAAGTGGTTATAGTGGCCTTGCTGGCGGTTCCTCAAGAGGTCCACCTGTGACATCCTCTTCAGAAAAACGAAGCAAGATTCCCAGAAGTCAGGGATGTAGCCGAGAAACAAGTCCAAACCGAATAGGATTAGGTAAGGATTCTCAAAGACCTTGGAACACCATTCCCAACTTGGTCATAGTTTTGATTATAATGTAATGATTTTTTCTAATGCAGGAAATAGAGATCTATTTTTGAACTGAGGATGTCATTTGCCTGTGTTAAAAAGACATTTCAATTTGTGCTTTTTATAGATTAAGGCATGTTCAGGTTTCAGTTATAACTGAAAAATGTATGGGCTTATCATTCACATTGCTGAGAAAGAATTGCATTATTGTGGGCTTTTGTGTTTTAGAGTCTTTTTTTCAAAATATTAAAATTAAGGGAATAGGCATCATTTTTAACTTTATAGTAGAAACACTATTGTTTTTCATTTTTCTTTTACTGATTAGCATTAATGGCCAGTAACTTAAAAAGCAAATTGTGGAGTCCACATTTATCTTGATTCTGATCTTCTCTAACCAAATTGATGAAACTTGGTTGAAGAATATGTGTAGTTACTTTTTACATAGTATTGTTCAAACATGAAAACTAGAAATAGATGAAAACCGAGTATATAATATTTACTTTTTTGTTTTAGTATTTAGTTTCTTTGTAAGAGTGTATAGAATTACCTGAATGACTCTCAGTAGCTCAAAGACCTTTTACCTGTATTAAAATCTAATCTGTATGCTACCTTTTTAATATAAAAGATAGAAGTCTTTTGTAATATATTATGAAAAATCTGTGTTCATACTCTTTATTATAATTTTGATCTGCTTTCCAAGGGTAAAAATCTATTAATGGGAAATGAAAGCACTGTATTCTTTAGTCCTACTCGCTTATGTTTCTCATTTATTCATCTATATCCTCAACAACTTTCACTTGAATGTTTACTGTGATATACTAGACACTTTGTTAGACCTTAGGACTAGAAGATAAATGAAATAGATATAGCTTCTGATTCAAAGAGCTTGCAGTCTTAGAGATGAAAATGTATACAGTACGACAAATACTGTGGCTGGGTTCTCTGGGACTACAAAAAGGAGTATTTTGGGGTCCTTGTCTGCTCCAATCCTCCCTGCTAGGAGAGGTTCCCCCAGAAGAGCTCCTGTTCTGATGAAGTCTAAGGTAGGATTAGTCAGGGTGAGATGAGAAGAAAGGTGTTCTAGGAGGAGGAGGAGGAGAGGAGAATGTGCAGAAGCAGTCACACGAAAGGGAGTGTATTGTGTTTTGGGAACCACAGTCATTCATGTGGCTACAGCAAAGAAAGTTTGTCAGAGTAGGGTGGGAATTGAGGGCAGACAGACTGGTAGGGTCCAGCTTACAAAAGTTCTCGAAGGCTGCCTGCGTTTAATTACAAGAAGGCAGGGGCAGATATTTTTTTTTATTTTTTATTTTTTAAAGATTTATTTATTGTTTTTGATAGGGAGAGATACAGTCAGAGACAGAGAGAAGGGGGAGGGCCCAGAACAGTCTCCATAGTTGCACATCATTGGTTTTTCCACATTGTTTCATTCCACAGGTGGGCGCGGGACTGCACAGGGCAGGAACTGGGCCGGGGTCTCACCCCGGTGAGAACTGAACTGGGGGCACTTCCCAGTTCAGCATATGGGTCCGCACAGGCCGGGGCCGGGATTTGATCATCGGTCCCCTGGGCTGCAAAGTGAGCGCCTAGATATTTAAGAAGTAGAATGGATAGGATTTGAATTAACTAACATTTCCAAAGCGAGTGAGAAATACAACCAAGTGGGGCTTTTTTTAAATTCTGCATGATACTAACTTGATGTTGGTGTTAAGTAGCATGGTCCCTGAACTAACAAGTTATTTGGATCCAGTAACAATAATAAGTTACGTGGACACAACTAGAAAAACATTATGACTGGACTATCTAAATTTCAAATTTCATACAGTAACATATGTGTGTTTGGATCTTGTTTTGTTTGGAAGATGCACTTGATTTCAAATCTGGGTATGATATCCTAGCTGTCCTTTTTTCATACTTAATTATTTAAGTTCATCGGATATCTCTTAGCAATCCAAATTAGTTCCATAAAACTTCTTTTCTTTTTGGGGATTTTACTTTTTATATTATTATAGATGTCATTTTTACCTTCTTGAAATTAAAAAGTAAATCATCTTTAGTTATCTAACATAACTCCTAGGACCTGGTATTTTATAATCTTAACTGTGAAGTTGGTGTTGTGGATAGTTGAAAAGACATTTAATAAGCTTTTAAGAGGATTACTATCAAACACCATCCATCAGTAAGAACTAAATAAGAGTCTGTTTCCTTCCAAAGAGTTCCTATTTGAAACATTATTTTGAAGAAAGTTACTTCCTGATGCTTATTATGGGTACTAGTTATTATATGTCAAGCTTTGAGGTCATATGTATACTATATTTTTCCATGTATAAGACGACACCTACTTTTCTAACCCATCATTAAGACATCAATACACGGGTTACTCTCATGTATAAGATGACCTCCAATTTTTTTCTTTTTTAATAAGTGAAATTATCCATTATTTGTCTTTTTGTGATTGGCTTATTTCACTTAGCATAATCCTTACGGTTCATTAATGTAGTGTCAGAATTTTCTTCTTCTTAAATATATTTTATTTTTATTTATTTATTTTTATTTTTGACAGAGAGAGAGAGAGAGAGAGAGAGATACAGATACAGATACAGATACAGAAACAGAGAGAGAACTGAACTGGGGGAGCTCCCCAGTTCAGCACATGGGTTCACACGGGCCAGGGCCGGGACTCGATTCTTGGTCCCTGGTGTTGCAAAGTGAACGCTTAACCCACTGAGCCACCCCGGCTTCCCCAACCTCCATTTTTTGATCTAACAATATTAGACAAAAGTACGTGGAAAAGTACGGTAATTCTGATTAAAGAAGATATTTTATTTAAATTTCTGCACATCATGAGAATACACACAGATATAAAGATTACATGTATTAATAAAATATATTTTTCCGTTTCTATGGTAATCTTAGAGATTCCATTTTATAGGGTGTTAGATATGTTAGCATTTTTAGTAATCGATTGTATATATATGTGGTTGTTTATTATATACTGGATATATGTCTATGTAAGTATTTGGTTCATTGTGTAGCAACTTGAAATATAAATATTCAAAAAAGAGGGATCTTCTTTTAAGAATATATTCTATAATCCCCAAAGCAATTAGTAATTTTAATTACAGCTAAACTAGTCTTAAAATTTGTACTGAGAATTCTAGTTATCTACAAATTATGTTTGGTTCAACTATGCCTTTTTTGTTTGAAATAATATTTCTTACCTAAATTTTACATTCTCATCTGTGATTTAAAAAAAAAATATGCCCAAACTCTTTTTTAGCACTTAAGGTTTCTTAAGGAAAACAGGATGTAATCCCTGTTGGATAACAACAAAACAAAATAAAGTCTCTTTATTTTGTTTACTCTTTTCTTCTAGGCAATTTATTCTTTCATAAAGGAATTCTGTTTGTTCCACCAAACAGAAGAATATACTGTTTGTAAATTGTTTCACTTTTGTGCTTTATTCTATTTTTGACAAATAATAGTCACATAAATAGCTAACATTTATAGCAGTTATATTTTGGAAATTTGCTTTTGGTTCCTTTCTTCTGCTCATTTATGAAAGGGCTATAAAAATATTTGACTTTTTGCAGCTTATATTCTGTGGATATGTTTAAAATGTTTTCATATTTTCTGATTTAAAATAATTTGAAAGAATTCAAAGTAAAAAATTAATTTTAGTGTTAAATTAACTACTGTATGCAAGACCAAAGCATGAAAATATGTATGTAGACTGTGAGGCATTTTATATTTTTAACTCCTGCTACTTTTTATACCTCTTGTACTTCTGCTTAAGTTTCGGTGGGATCCCTCCTTAAAGTCAAAAGTCAAGGAGACCCTT
>PVKE010004789.1:26436-62536 GCA_004027555.1 Craseonycteris thonglongyai
TCAGTGCATAGTTATTTCTATTTTACTTTTTGACAGATAGAGAGAGAGACAGAGACAGAGACAGTTAGAGAACCAAACTGTGGGAACTCCCCAGTTCAGCATGTGGGTCCTGCCTGGGCCGGAGCCGGGATTCGATCCTCGGTCCTCGTGGCCTCAAAGCGAGCGCTCAACCCGCTGAGCCGTCCCGGCTTTCCCCTGTTAGCCTTTTCTTACAGAGCATATTCTCACATAGAATGTTTAGTTTGAGCACTCAATAAAGAGACAAATTGATTTGATATACGGTATTGCTTTTTAGTTTTGACCACCTAATTAAAAATCATTTATTTATATAATTATTTTAAATCCTCCTTATAGTTTGGACTTTGGAAGTGGTGTTGTGAGTTCTTTTCCTTTTGTGTTTTAAATTATCTAGCATCTGAACTATTTGTAACACCACTAGATGTACTTTAATGAGGTTTAGGGCAAGTATACGGACAGGTTTTTATAAAATTGTAAACAATTCTTTTTCTGTATGTTACTCTGACTACTACTACTAACCAAATGTTAAAATGAGTCAGTCAGCACAAATAGGTGAATAAACTTTCTCTGGGTGAAATACTAGGAGGGTAAACCTTGTTAAGAATTATGCGTATTGTTATTTCAAATCATGTCTCTTCCTTTTCACCATCTTTATTGTCTTCACAAAGCAGGCTCAGCTCAGGGAGAGAGCAGAGATTTCCCATTGCTGTAGCATGTTTGTTAATTTAAAGAAGGGAATGGGAGCTGGGTAAAAATTATAGGCAAGAACCATAAAATGTTCAACTAAAAATGCACATGTATTAAAAACTATCAGTACAGTTTTTATTACTTTTTGATTATTTCTTTTGGTGTAAACAGTAGAATAGACAAGATTTTCATGTATGACTTTCATGAGGGAACTCCAAAGTACTTAACATATATATGTACCTTAAGTCGTAGTACCTTCTCTTAAATAATTTGATTATCACACCCGAAGAGGCTAAGAGACTGAACCAGTGAGTTAGGCTTGGCACTGGGGAGGTCATTTCAAAAATTAGATGTGGTATTGACCCCCTAAGGATAAGTAGTGTTGTGTTGTGGGTTTTAGACAATTCCTCATATATTGGGGGGAATCAGTAGATACTCCCTAGTCTTGTAGGGGTTTAATTTAGCACCTGCTGCTTTTGCCCTCATTGTAGGAGTTGTTTAGTGTTATCAAAAATATCTGATTAAATAAATAGCCACTGCTACTTTAAGTGGAAGCTCAGTGCCTCCATGTCACCATGGCAAAATGAAGGAGGGTTTAAGATTACTAGAGAATTCCAAATGCACCCGTTTTGAGTATTGCTCAGATTGCATTCCTGTGCTTGACACTCCCTTGCTTGCCAGTGCCAACTTAAGCCTTTATTCCTTTAGGGTCTAATTCACTCTAGCCCCCCAAAAAAACATAATAGAGAGTTGGTTTGGTTTTTTGCTTTTGTATTTTTTTTTATCTCTAGGGGGTTTCATGATTCTGATTTGTAAGACATTCTTGCTTTGGTTTGGCCATACAATAAATCTACCTTCTTTGCTTTAAAATAGTAAGTTATACTCATTGATTTACTGATGCAAACACATGTTTTTACATCAGTGAATCAGTTTATTTTTTTCAAAATTTCTGAGAAAGATATTCCTATCCAGTCAAGAATTAGTAGATCCTCTCAAGATGGAAATAATCTATTGTCCCCGTCAACTATTACATTGGTGGCCACACACATTTTATATGCCAAGTGTTTGCAGAATTTTGCCAGTATTGTATTCTCAAGTTAAATTAAAAAACAAGGGCATCACAATCTTTTCTGAGCTTCTGTGGCCAAGTTATATTAGACCTTAAGCTATTCATATAACTGTGTTCTCAGTATTTCATAACATGAGTATAACACAGTTATCCATAGATAACCATAAAGTAATTGTCTGTTATCAGGTCAGTCAGTAGAGGGATCTTTAACATGAATATTGGGATTATTAGTCCACATACTATTAGATTTGTGTAAGGCCGGATAAGTGAAGGTGTTTCAGTAGGGACCACTGGCAAATTTTGGGATTCCCCTAGAAAAAGGATGAATTAAGTGTTGGTTGGGACTAGTAAATAAAGGGACAGCAACCCCAATTCTTTATATCTGCTGGTTTAGATAATTAAATACATTTGAAGCACCTAGACACTTACTCGAAGTGGACTCGTTCTCTGTGTCAGTCCTTATGACTTCTCCTTGTAAGAAAGTCTTGGCTGGGAGAAGTGAACCTTCTTTTAATTAGGTAAGTTTATGGAATTCAGTGACCAGTGCCTTTATTCTGTTTTTTAATCCAAATTAAATTTTCTTTCTAAAACCCAGTGCATATGAAAATGGCTTTGGTCTTTTATCCTCTTGTGGAGAAGTTTGCTAATGCCATAAAAATTGATCATTTCGAAAGGGCTTTTGATCTTGTATTTTCTGATGCCAGTTTGGTCTTTGGAAAGCTTTCTTTTCATTTCTTACATTGAAGTGTTATTTCACCTTCATACTACAATGCACAGCTTTCTGAGGCATTGAGCATCATTGAGTTTTTATCCAAACCCTCTCCTACTGGCATGTCATCAGCAAGACCACATCAGGGATAGGCCCTCGTTCATCAGAACTCTCGGCGCGGACAGTGTCATGATGACATTAACGGATTATAACTGACATTTTGTGAGTTTTTCTGTCTTCATTAAACTTGTTCAACCTTCTCTGAAATCCTTCATGCTGCACATTAGCACGGAGCAGCCGTATCCCTCGACCCAGCATGAGTCAGGGGTGCAGCCGCGATACCAGCCGTGAGAGCAGCCGAGATACAAGCCCTGCTCGGGGCTTCCCTCCGCTTGGTGAGTACACGTAGGAGCTGGCTCTCGGAGCAGAGTCCTTTCCCTGCTCCACATGCTTTCCCCAGACACTGCTAGGTGGAATGACCTGCTTCCCCTCCTCTACTGTCCTTGTGATCCTTTCTTCTTTCTTTCCTTTTCCTTAGCTACCCTTTGTTGTTCCCCTCTGCATGCTTGAATTTTGGCCATTTCCAGGTTTTATATATTAGAGGAAAAGAGCTCCACTTCACTCCGTGCTGTTGACATTATTGAGCACTTGCTGCCAGGCAAGCCCATCTGTATGATCATTTCTAACATAAGGTGAAGCTCAGCCAAAGTTAATTGTTGCCTAGAAGTAGAGGTAATGCAACTTATTTGTACTGAATTTCTAGTTTGTATTTAATTTTACCAGCGATTCAGCCATACATGATTCAATTCAAAGAAGAAAAAAATGTAAAATCATAATAATGTTTAGGCCACTAAATATGCTCAATTTAGGGGTGATAACATTATTATTAGCCATGTTTTTGTTAAATGAGTCATTTCGAAGCTTTTTTCCAAATCTAAAAATAGCATTTTGATAAAATGCTTAGGTGTACAGCACAGTGCAAAACTTCATGACACTCATTGTTAATTAAATACTTTCATTCTTCCTGGGTTCAGTAAGCTATTGTGTGTGACCTGATACCATTGCAGGACTAAAAATTACAAATTTGGTAGCCATAGGTGGTGTAAATACAGTACCTCAGATCACCAGCCAGGTGCCAGTTGGGGCTGCTCATTCCCAATCCCACCTCAGTTTTCTTATATCCAGAATTTCTATTTTAACAGTTTCTAGGATTTGGGAAAAACAAGGCACAAAGAGAAACATATATCCTTTACAGAATTTATTTTATAGCATTTATTTTATTGTTTTTGACAGAGACAGAGAGAGACAGAGAGAAGGGGGAGAGCCCAGAGCAGTCTCCATAGTTGTACATCATCAGTTTTCAACATGGTTTTGTTCCACACAGGTGTGGGGGCGGGGGCGCACAGGGCAGGTACTGGGCTAGGGGCCTCCTACATGGGAAGCACACCCCCTCGAGCCAGGGCCAAATCAGGGGGTGAGAATCAAACTGGGGCCTCCTGCATGGGAAGCATACCTTAGTTCATCATATGCGTTTGCACATGTCTGGGCTGGAATTCAATCCTCAGTCCCAAGGGCTGCAAAGCGAGCGCTTAACCTGGTGAGCCATCCTGGCTTTCCCTACAGAATATTTTGTTTACCTTTTCTTTTTAGGTTTAAAGATTTATTTTAATTATTTTTGACAGAAAGAAAGAGACAAGAGAAGGGGAGGGCCCAGAGCAGTCTCCATAGTTGTATGTTATTAGTTTTCTACATAGTTTTTATTCCTCAGGTGGAGACAGGGCTGCACAGAGCAGGAACTGGCCGGGGGGCCTCCTACATGGAAGGCTCATCCCGGTGAGAACCAAATTGGGAGCACGCCCCAGTTCAGCATATGGGTCCACACAGGCAGGGGCCAGGATTCTATCCTGGGGCTGCAAGATGAGTGCTCAACCTGCTAAGTCACCCAGCATCTCCTCTTTTTAGTTTTAATAGTCCTGCCTTTTTCTAAAATGCACATATAAGTTGCTTTTTTATATAGTGCAAATTATTAATTTCCAAAGACATCTGCCAACACATACTTTTATTTTTTATTTTATATTTTTATTTATTTATTTTTGAGAGAGAGAGAGAGAGAGAGAGCGAGAGAGAGAGAGAGATACAGAGAGAGAACTGAACTGGGGGAGCTCCCAGTTCAGCATATGGGTCCGCATGGGCTTGGGCTGGGGCCGGGATTCGATCCTTGGTCCCCGGCACTACAAAGTGAGCGCCCAACCCACTGAGCCATCCCGGCTTCCCCACATACTTTTATATAACAGAAATATTTTTGTATTCTTCAGTAATTGTGTTTTAGTTCTTTGGGAGGTTAAGTGCTACACAGTTGTATATTTTCCTCTTGATAAGCACTGCAGGTAGAAAACATTTTATAGCATTTAGGCCTAGGCCTGAAGTTACATGGAACTGTAAACTAGCAGTCTATTATTTTTTACTCTAATTATGTAACTGGTCTTTCAAATATAAAAATGTCAAAAGCATAGGTCTTAATATTTGTTTTTATTGCCTTCTAATGTCATACATTTCTTCCCAATATCTTTTTTTCCCGATCTGTATCAATAACCACAATCTAGATGTGTTCATTTATGACCTATTGTCTGTCCTTGAAGCTTGAGGAAGAGCAGGTAACATACAGAAGCCCTGCTGGAGAATTTACTTGACTTAGTGAGATAATGTTTCTGTGAGGTATTCTACCTCATTAGTATGAAAACCCAAGTGGGGCAATTTACTTTGCACACATCAGTTCTTCCACTGCAATGTGAAGCATTAGATCAGAATTCTCAACAAATCAGTGACCGCCATGAGGTTTTTACCCCCAAATGAACTGGTGATTTTTACTTTAAAGTTAAGTCTGTATGTCTATGCATCCTGCTCCCTATGTGACCTTCCAGACAGCCTTTTATATAAGTGAAACAATTCAATCTATTTATTGGTCACTTTGTCTTTTAGAGGCAATTCAGTCTTTTTATTTCATATACTGGTACTTTTGTTATTGTCCACGTAAGCAGCCTTTGTAATCCAGCATGTAATGTAGTCTGTGGACCTGGCAAGGTGTGCTGCACTCTTGAGGTCCTAATTGAACCCTGAGGAGTTGAGTGATCTGGTCTGTTTTTCACTCTTTGTTGAAATGGATCTTTGTTAAATGTCTTGGTGACAACCCAGAATGCTGAAATGTATAACTACTCCTACCAAGGCAGGTTACAGACATTTCCCTTTCCTAACAAATGCTAGCATCAGCATATGTCTTCTGTTGTGGTTGAGGCAGTAGTAATATCTTTTCAGCAGAATTTTTATACCATGCCTTTTTTTCCTCCATGAGTCTGATCTGTTCATAAAACTTGTTTGGCAAGAACAACAGTGCTTGCATGTACCTGGCACTATTCTGAGCAGTGATAGGCATAATTTCTTGCAGTCCCTCTGGGACAGGTATTATCATCTCTCTCTTACAGATGACAAAACAGAGATTTAAAGATTAAGAGTAAGCCACTTTCTCAAGGTCACTCAGCTAAGTAATGAAGTCAGGGTTTGAATTCAGGTCTGACTTCTAAGTTTAGTTGTTACTGTGCCTCATTTTAAAGTGATTGTGATAATTTAGTATCTTTCATGTGTTCCTTTGAAAAATATTAAATGACACCTCTCCAGGCTTAGGGACATAGAACATACTTAGCAGTATTTCTGAATCATGATTTATATAGGCTTAGGAAAAACCTGGGAATTCATATATAAGTCCCAGAAGGTGGTTGTCCCTAGGGAAGCTTACTGTGTCCTGCAGACAATGTGAACTTTTCTTCTTATCTCATTCTCTTAAATTCATGTCCCACCCTCTTTATAAATTAGTGAGCTTTGCTTTAAAAAAAAAAAAAAAAAAAAAAAAGGAGAAGGGGAGGATGAAAGTAATTATTTTTCAGTAAATTTATACTGGTTTTAAGTTTGCATTTTATTATTACAGGATTGTTTTGGACTCTTAATGGTTTTAATATATATTTGTATGGTTACAGCGACAACTTATAAGTGAAATTAAGGGCTCTGGGACTTACTGTAAATAAGGCTTTGATGGAAGTAGGTTTACCTTGGATTCCATTGTTGGTATTCACTGAGAATGTGACAAAGGACTCATTACATGACAGATGTACTGTTGAAATAGAACCAGAGGACTACTTTATTAGAAACATTTAGCTCAGGTATTGCTTAAAAGCTATTTTTGTATTAAACTGTCAAGATAATAATACTAATATGCTTGTATAATAAATGAATATTTTGCTTCACTTTAGTCTTACAAAATATTCTGTCAACTTAGTTGAGTAAAGTGATTATTTTATAATATCTGTTTTAGAGATTGCTGATTAATTTTTGTGCTTCTTGAGGAAGTAGGAATTTTCTCATTTTCTTTTCCTTTTACAAGCTGGTAAAAATTTGTTCTTATTGAACAGGAAGCCTTTGCTATTTAATACCACATATACCACAATTGTATATGTGTATTTTATAAAGTGAGATGAGCTTAAACAAAATTATATTGAAGAGTTTGAGGTTTTGATATTTTATGTCTAACTGTAGACATTAATGTGTGTAGGATACTGTATTCTAGAACTAGTAGAGTGAGTAAAAAACAACATTGTTTAGCATTACTTTGCTAAACCTATGAGTTTTTTAATGATACAGTTATGTTCTTTTCAGAGTAATGAATACAAAAGCATATTATCTCTTTTTTTGTAGTTTTTGTTTGTTTGTTTGGCTTTTTTTTTTAGACAAAGGAAAGCCATGTATTGCATGGCACTGGTTAATAAATTCATGTTTTGAATCAAGTCTATATTTTATAATTATTTCAAGACCATACTATCTCCACATGAGGATAGAGTTTAGCATATATGTCCTCAGATTGGTGAATGAATGTGCTTATTGTGAATACTTGCTAATACAACCATTTAATGTTGAAATGTAAATTGGTGTTTGCTCTTAACCATTGCCACTACTGCCAGCATTACTGCTACAACTGTTATTACCACTGTTATTGTCTTAAGTGCTTTATGTATGATCTCTTTTAATTATTGTAACTCCCAAGATATAGGTACCATTATTAGCACCATTTGACATATAAGGAGACTCAGACACAGAGGGGTTAAGTACTTTGCCTGAGGTCTTAAAGCTTGTGAACAAACCAGGATTTGCCCACAGTTGTATTACAGAGCCAGTGCTCATAACCATAGTACTGCAATCGCCTCTCCAAGGAAGGCCATTAAACTTACAGTTAAATTTTCAACAAGCAAGCAGTAATTTTATTAATTAGGATATTCATGCAATAGAACAACAAAAATTTTACTGGGGAAAATGGAATTCTAGTTGTTGAACCCCCCCCGTTCTTGTGATTTCATTCTATTTCTGTTTAGATAACATTATGAACTTCAATGCTTTTGTCTTTGGTGCATGGTTGCATATGCATCACATACTGATGAGACATCTGTGATGAGTTAATTGTCCATCCTCCCGCTGTTCTACTCTGGGGCTTAGATGGTGCTCTGTGACTCCAGATGTTCTTCATGGTGCACATTTCCATAGTGGCTCATAGAGGCTTCATGGCATGACTATCAACCTGGAGTCGTAAACAGTTGATGTGTAAGGAACACCTTACAGAGTGGAGCGCCTTTGTTGTGCCTGTATGTTTAAAAGCCGTGTAAGAGCCTGCAGCTGCTGCGTTTGGAGGTTGGCACTTGCTATCCATTCATATCCAGCCCCATTTCTTTTCATGAGAGAGCTTGGCTATTGGTAGCAGTCTCTGCATTTCCTTTGGACTGTGGCGTTCTCGGTCTTGGGTACTTCTGTGTTAATCGTGTGGGTGTTGCCGTTCCTTTTACCTGCAGCCTCTCGACGTCATTCCAGGTCCACTAGTGCCCTCTCCACTGCCGAGTCTGGTGGGCAGTCAGGTGAACAAGTGCGAACTGCATGACTTGGCTTCTTCATACATTCTAGTTTCACACTCATTTGAACATTTGTTTTCATCAGTGTCAGCTAGCAGTTGGCATGTATGCACCTCATTTTTTTTTCCCCAATGTGCTTTTATTTTTTTAAGTTGTTGAATGTTTATGGTTCTGTTAATAGGCCATATGTAGATGCTTTATAGCCTGTTTGATAACATCGTTTCTCTGATGTTCTTATTTATGTTAAAACAAAACAAAACAAAAGAAAAAATGGGGAAACACTACACACCCTCTTTGGACTCCCTCCTCCAGGAAAACAACAATCCAAACTAGGTATCATGAGGGTCCCCATGGGGAAAAGGGATATCATCCAACAGAGTCTTTCACCTCCAAAGCCTTTGATCCTAATAAACTGTTGATTATTAATGTTAGTTATCAGTATCAGGTTCTAATTATTTGGACATACTAGTTAGTTACCAGCTTACACATAATTTCAGATGTATAAAAACAAGTGGATTGTCCTAAAAATTTTTATGAAAAAACAAGATCATGATTCAGATAATTAAGGCCAGTGGTAGGTGGCTTTTGCAGCCTTTGGACCCTAAGCTTTCTGTCTCAGCCTCTGTTTTAACAATACCAAAACTTCACTGTTAGCTATTGTGGCAAAAAGTAGGCATACAATAATGCATCAGTTTGCCACATTTAACTGGCATAATTTTGATAAGTTAACAGTCCCTAATGACTAAAGTTGTCTCAGTTGAATAAGGTGCAATCTATTAAATCAGATGACAACTGTGATCAATTCACTGAGTAGATATTTTCTCTGTTCCGCCTCTAAATGAAGCCAGCCATGCATTTTATTATATGTGCTCTGATTAGTACATTTTCCTGAAGATAATGGACAAAACTGAGGGTACAGTCATATGTGTCCATCTCTTGGGAAATGAAGCTTCATAATAGAATCAGAAAAGTGAGAATATAGAACAGATTTTGAGCTGGTAAAACAAAGGCTTATAATTTTGCTTGGATCCAGACAAACATTTCCCCTTAAGATTTGAAAGGCAAATTATGCATGATATCCAAGGGCTGTCTGGAAAATATCCAGCCATGAGTATCTCTATTTCATATTACATGTCTGGATACTTTTCAGACATCTCTCATATATCAAATTATCTTCAGTAATTGTGTATGACAAAGCCATATGCATCTGGGAAGCACAGAATAATTGCAGTGTTCTTAAAGTTTTAATTTTGTGTCTGAAAAATCAGTATTATCCCTGAAGCAAGTACTGCTGGCATGAGATAATTTTTTTTTTTTTTAAGACTTTGTTTTATTCTAGTTATGCTGGGTAATTTTAAGTGGCTTATAACTGAATTACTTTCATTCTATAACTCATAATTCCTTACTATCTACCCTTTTTTAATGAAAAAAGATGAATAAAGATCATATATAAAACTATGTGCACAATACTCAAATTTACACTTGTTTCATATGTCAGCTGATAATTTGTATCGATATAGATATATAGAACAATTGTTTTGTGGTCTCTTTTTAGTTTATATGGCACATTAAATGCCTTTTAAACATAATGACTAAGGTGACATTTAGTATAATCAGCAGTGCATTAAAAAAGGGGATAGTATAAACATACAATTTTTGTTTCTTTATAAAAATTCATTACTGTAACTTTTTTGATTAGCAGTGTTTAAATATTTTTTCCTTTCTGTGGTGATGCAAGGTGTAATATTTTGAAGCTGACATTTTAAAAAACTAAATAGTACTTTTAAAATTCACCAGTGTTGTAGGTGGTGTTTTGTTACATATCTAAAATTTTACATATATAATTTTATAGGAAAGATCAATTTAAGTAACACAAATCTTTGCTTTCCTTTTATCCTAAAAACTTCGTTACCAGAATGTGGCTAATGCAGAGATTTTTCCTTGCCCAGTGTTTTGTTAATAAAGAGAAAACAGTTTTTTATCTTAACATTTTCTTCCAAAGGTTTTTTATACTTAGCATTTTAAATAAGAAACTTTCACCAGTAAATAGTGCTGTATACTTAAGTATAATTTAATCTGACTTTCTCCTATTATAGTTTACATTTCAGCACTTCTTAAAGAAGGCTGGTCAACCAACTGACTTAAAGGAACATTAAAAAGTTAGTTTTTATTGTCCATAATTACTAACAGCTAAAATTTGTTTTAAATTTTTTGGATTCTATCCATTTTGGCTACATCAAGCTTGTGCAACTCGCAGCCTCTCGGCTGCATGTAGCCCAGGATAGGTTTGAATGTGGCCCAACACAAATTCGTAAGCTATCTTAACACATACGAGATTTTTTTGCAGTTTTTTGTTTGTTTGTTTTTTTAGCTCATCAGCTATCAGTATTGTTAAGTGTGTTTTATGTGTGGCCCAGGACAGTTCTTCAGCTGTGGCCCAGAGAGGCCAAAAAGTAGGGACTCCCCTTGTCTACATGTATAAAGACTATCATTTAAAAATCCTTTTAGGAACTCAGGGAAAATCTATACAATAGTATCTACGTTATTAATGCAGTGAAAATTCCAGATTAAAGAATTTTAATAAATTGATTTTTAAATAACCTTTGGTGACAGGCATCATGATGAATAAGTACTTTAATTAAGCTTAATAATAAACTAGTGACACTAATTAAAACTTGCATAGATTTCAGTATAATACATTTGTTTCAAATTTTAACTCTTTATGGCACATTGCATTAGAATGTATTTGTCAAAGCCTGAAGCTTTCTAATTAGTTTGACCAAACCTCAGGGCCACTTGCCTCTAGAAGGAAGGCTAAATAGATTAAAAGACTCAACTTGTAGCTCAGCTCCCTTTCATAGTAAGTTCCCTTCTCTCATGTCTTAACAGGCTTCAAAAATAAAACATCATTAAAGACCCATTTCAGTTATCAAGGATCTTTGTGGCACAATAGTATTAAATGTGAACAACTTTACCTCTACCACTGGTAAACAAGTGTAACTAAAACTTCAAGTCAAGTGTAGTTAAAATTAGCTAGAGATTTCCCAGTGCCTCTGTTCTGTAGGTGGGAAGAAGCAGGAGTCCTTGCAAAGAATTGAGAAAGTGTGAATAAAGTGACATATCTTTTTGCTTTTGTTTTTTTAAATAGACCGTTTTGGGCTTGGCCAGGCAGGAAGAATACCTGGTTCTGTGAATGCCATGCGAGTGTTAAGCACAAGTACAGATCTTGAAGCAGCTGTCGCTGATGCTTTGGTAAGAGTCACAGTGTGTGTAGAGTCTCTTTGGACTACTCATCTGCATTATTCTCTGTCTTAACAGAATATTGCCTTCAAATTAAGTTACTAAATCACCATTGACACTCTAAAATTGTGTAAAATTGGATAAATTTATATTATTGCTTTTTCTTAAACTTCTGTCTCTGTTTATAAGTGAGACTTGGCCACACAAAAATTATTAGCATCAAGTATTTCTTCTGTGCTCCTCAGTATCAAGGAATTTTGATGACTTTGGGCTCCTATGATGTCATTGGGTATCTTTATTTTTCAAGCATCTCCTTTTTTTCATTCTATTGCTTCTGTTGCTTTACAAGCTTTGATGGCATAATCTAAACATACAATTATAATAGTAGGTAATAGAGTTTGTGGTTTGAAAATCTTGCGTTTATTCCATTACTAGTTGTTCCATATGGTTTTGTTTATTTTTTAAATGAATCCTTAAGCACTTAAGGAAACTTTCCAGATTTTAAGATTGACTCTTTGAGGCTATGAAGCACTGGTGGCATATGTTTTTTGCATCATTATAATGTAATATCTAAAAAACAATAGGAAAATATTTGACTTCCTTAAATTTACGGTTCTAGCAAAAAGTTTCTTAGTAGAACTTTGGTAAGATTACTGTGTAAAGATACATTTCAGCTAGTAGTGCCAGAGCCTTTTGCATATTCTGGTTTGTGTGCTCAGCATTTAAAATAGGTATTCTTTAGAACTGTCTGATCTCTGGCCTTGCTTGTGCTGTTTGAAGATTTATTCTAGTCTAAGGAAGAAGTATAATATCCTGCTTTCAGACCCTAAAGTTTTAAATTCAGCCATGTTTTGTCTTATCAGAATTTTATAGTCTGTGGCTATAGTGATTCTGACTTTAACCTCTTCCTGTCTCTCCCTCATTTATTCCTGCTCAGTTAAATTTCTTTGGCAAGTGGCTGTGAGCAAGCTATTTGCCACTATCATAATGCTTTCCCTGTAAGCAAGGGCTGCCTAGGCAGTCCTTTTTATCAGCCATTTTATGTAGGAGGGCATTTTTCTGCCAGGTACTGGAGTTGAGAATAATTGTCCTAACCATGACTTTAACTCAAAAGTTATGAGCTGAAGCAGAGTTCTGAGAAGTTGTTTTTGCTTCCAAGTTATGGCACTTAGAATCTGTCTCATACTTGTTCAGAAACCGTAGGAAGTGGAGGTCAGATGGTTGGGAATTGATGGATGTGCAAAATCCTCAGTTAAATGGGACTTCCAGTTAAGGAGAGAGGATGTACCTTAGTTCTTTAAAGAACCGCATAAGAGACTATGTGCAAAGTTCTAAGAGGCAGAATAGGACTTAAGAATTTGAGCTTTGGCTTTACTTGACTTAGTCTTTGAGCTCTCTCCTCCCGTACACTCATGCTGCCCTTCCTGCTTTTTGTCCTTACTGCTTGGTTTCTCTGATTGACCTGCTTCAGAAGAGAAAGCACAGGAATGATACCTAATCCTTGTCTCACAGAATAGAAGCTGCAGGGGCATACAGAATAGATTATAGCAATTGACAACAGAATTAATAATGACTAGAGATGTCCCTCAATGGTATGGGTAGAGTATTATAGTAAGTACAGGGAGGTTTTATTAGAAGTATAAGAGGGTTAGGAAATGCCATTGTGAAAGCATTCTTTATTATTATTCGCTTGATATGAATCGCTTGCTAACCTGTGTTTTTGATTTGCTTAAGATATGTTTTGCTGTACACTTTTGTTGCAAGAACAATCCCCACATATGCTTCTGACATAATTCTCTATGCTTTTTCCCCATCCTTCAATATTTTCCTGCCTACAGCTGTTAGGAGACTCCAGGAGCAAGGTACCAGTGCTTTAACTTTTGTTTTACAACTTTATTTTTTCTGTTACGAGTATATTTTCTTTAGGAGCTAGTAAAGGCAACAAAAAATGTAGTATAGTATAGAAATTCCAGTCTGAATTAGGATTTTATTGATCTAGTGAAGCTTTCATTAATGATGGATTCAGTCACTTCTCCTAATCTAGTATTTATTTTGGATTTCAAGCTCTGTGCCTTCTCTTAATAGTGTTTCATTTTATTTATTAACCCAGTTTGTGTATATTTTATGTCATTATTTCATGAATGGATATGTTCAACATTTTTCTTATTTTAGAAATCTAGTTTAAATATACTCGTAAGTAAGGTGATTATATATTGATCATTCTAACAATGATACTTTTTAGAGTGGAAGGGGGTGCTATTAATAATTATGCTGGTACAATAGTCATAAGATAATTGTCCTGTGCAAGTTGGGATGTTCAAGGGCTGTCCGGAAAAAAAATCTAACCTTAAATGCCTCTGTTCTTTATATTACATGGCTGGATACTTTCTGGACAGGTCTTATATGTTCAAGCCATATTATTAGAGAATTAGATTTGTACAGTTTAAGCCAATAACTACCGGTATTTGTTTTTCTCTTGAATCATATTTTATAAATTTTATCATTTTATATAGCTGTTGCTAGGTTATTTATGGGTTTAACCTACAGTTTTAGATTCAGAGTAAGAAATGAATGAAGCAGATATTATAGTCTAGAGGAAGGCTATTGTTGTAAAACATTAAATCCTTAGTAAAAGTGGCTCATATGATTTAAGAAGCATTTACATAGGATACTCTGCCATTGACATTTTAGTTTCAGGCCTTTTTAGGAAATGGTGAATATTCAAACAAATTTACCCATAGACCATGCTCAAGATATACTTGTATTTCTTTTGATTGGAACTGTGGGTACACATATGTTCAGTATGTCAGTTGCTAAACCAGGTTATTTAACATATAATTCCATTTAATCCTCATAACAAGCCTGTGAGAGGAATAATTGTTATCATATCAAAGATGGAGAAACTGAAGCAGAAAGATCAGGAGGCTTTATGAAGTTACAGCCAGTCAGTGGTAGCAGCTAGATTACAACCCAAGTCTGTCTTACTGAAAAGTCTACACACTGTACTAGAGATTATACTCTTTTTCTCTCTGCTACAGGTTGTTCTGCTTATTACTTATTATATCTACTGGAAGTCTGCTTTTCTGTTTTTATTCCCTAATCTGCAAGCACAGGGCAAGTGTGGTGTGTCCGCATATGTGTGTGTATCTTTTTACATTTAACTCTTTGTTGTTGGTTTTGTTTGGTATGACTCATGGTCATTTCATCTTTTCATTTCTTCCTCAATCACCCTTACCCCTCATTGGATCTGGTAGAAGAAACCTGTGAGGAGAAGATATGAGCCGTATGGGATGTATTCTGATGATGATGCCAACAGTGATGCCTCGAGTGTTTGTTCTGAGCGCTCCTATGGTTCCAGGAATGGTGGCATTCCACACTATCTGCGGCAGACCGAGGATGTAGCAGAAGTTCTCAACCACTGTGCTAGTTCAAACTGGTCAGAAAGGAAAGAAGGGCTTCTAGGCCTGCAGAACTTACTGAAGAGCCAAAGAACACTGAGGTGAGGACAAGAGGCCAAGGCCATGAGCCAAGTTTGAGTCCCCGGTTATACTTAGCAGGGACTTAAGCGTATTCTTTGTTATTTATGGAGTCCTTCCAAAGTTTAGCGCTAAAGGTGGTAAGGTGGTCTTTCCCTTCCAGAGACTGAAATTTCTGGCAAATACTCTATAATTTATTAGGTTTATAAAATCATTTGGTTATGGATAAAATGAAGGCATCTCAGTCTAAAAATTTTTAATATACATATGCATATATATATATATATATATATAGCTTACAAGTTATTTCCGGCGTATAAGATGACCCCCTAATTTTACAGTTAAAACATAGGTTTAGGCCTATATTCGCTGTATAAGACTACCCCCCACTTCCGAGGCTATAGTCTTATACAGCGAATATAGGCCTAAATCTATGTTTTAACTGTAAAATTAGGGGGTCGTCTTATACGCCCGGTCATCTTATATGCCGGAAAATACGGTATGCATAGTAAAGAGATAGTAAAGTGGAATACTCTAAAATAATAACAGTATAATCTCTAGAATTATTTTTTCTTTTTTCTATATTTCTGTATTTTTTAAATTTTCTAAAATGAGCATGTATTACATACAAAAAAATGTGTTTATACCATATTTCATCAAATATAAGGCACTATTAACACACTGTTACTTTATATCCCTTTCTGAAGAAAGTCTGCTTATTAAACTTGATGTTATAATATGTCACTGATTACAAGATGCATCTCATAATTATAGAGATGTTAAAGTGTGAAAAGGTGGGCAACTTAGAATCCATGAACTATAGTGTGTTACAGCCACTCCTTACGTAATGACCACTGGGACTTCCAATCAGTTCTCCAGTGTGGAGAATCCCCTTTCTCAGTCTTTGTCTCTTTCCTGCAGTCAGTTAATACTCACTACACAAAGCATTTACAATCACGCAAGACTACATATTTCATTTGTAAGTGTAGTGTTGCATGATATCTATTTAAAAGTACATACCCTGTGGTGCCACGGCATACCACAAGACATCTGCCTTTAAGCTCCTCCCTTATTGACCATTTCACGTAACAACCAGTTTTTAAATGAGGGGTGCCTAGATATGCTTTATATAACTTTTTAAGATAAATTATGACACTGGATAAGTTGATGGGTTCTGAACCCACCTAGGTGGGTTCTGCAAAGCTAAATGAGCATTGACAAATGAATCACCACGCTAGAAGTATGGCTATCAAGTCAGTTGGACTCTACCCTACTGTATTCCTATCTGCTGATGACCATCCCCACCTTTTTCCATTCTGTTCGTGAAGATGTCATGAGAAGTTCTGTCATATGCCTTCTGAAATGCAGGTAGCATCTGATTTCTAGTGATCTCTCAGAAAATAAAATGAGGATGATTTGTTGTAATCATTGCTTCAGGAATCTGTATAGTTCTTGTGGTCACTGTTTCTTGATTTTTAGTGTTCATGTATCCATTGAATAGTCTCTAGAACTCTATTGATTAGCATTGGTCTAATCTAGATTACATTATTAATGATGTTAAAGGATCATTGTACCAATTGTCTCATGTGTATGAGGGGGGATTACTCAGGCATGATTTGGGGAAGAGATGACACTTCTAATCAAGCCTTGAAGTAAAAATGAGACTCACCAGTATAGTTAAGGATAAGAAAAGGCAAAGGGGCCCTAAAATGAAATGAGCATTTGCTTTGTCTTAGTTGTAGGGCTTTAGTTGTAGGTAGGACATGTTATCTTCTCTAATTCTCTCAGCAGCCAGAAAGCTCTTATCCTATGTGACTGATATGGAAATGAAGATATCAGAGTACTTTGTCTATAGCAGAACTGAGATTAAAATCCAGGTCTTTCCGATCCCAAAATACATGCTTTTTCTAGTTCATTCCATTGTCTTTCATCTATGGCAGACGGAAAACAGGCATGGAATGAAATGAAGAGAATTTAGCTCATGGCTTTGTCCCTTCCATATATGTGAACTTAGGCAATCACGCTCTGAAACTCAGTTTCCTCATTATAAAATGAGAACAAAATTATGATGGTTTTATATTCCTGCTTAATTTTATCATGAGTTAAATACAATTCACTGTGGAAAAAAAAACTTGGTTGTATAAAACTTATATAAAGCTTATGACTGAAATAAAAAGATTTTTAAAAGCAAAGCTGCAATTAATTTCAATGTTGACTTACTAAATTTTAAGTGCACTTATTTTTGTTTTATTTTCTTTAGTCGAGTCGAATTGAAAAGACTGTGTGAGATCTTCACACGAATGTTTGCTGACCCTCACAGCAAAGTAAGTGTGGGTGGGAATCGTGCCTTAACTTAACATTTCTCTCTGCATGTTTGTGTGAACTATATAATATGCTACTGAAGATGAGATAGAATTCCCTATAGTGTGGTTTAGACCTTACAGATACAGTACTAATTCTAGCAAAGTTTTATTACATCTTTGAAAAACAGAATTCTCAGAAACTTCAAATGTCCATGAAACTTCAAGTTACTATAAAGTACACTTCCAGTAGGAGTTATGATGGAATCAGATGTAGTCTTTTCATTTAGCAAATATTTTGGGGTGGCTCTTATTAGCCAAGCAGTGGGCTGGGTACTAGAATGTAGCATTATATTATAATAATGTACCTTTTTTAAAAAGTGGACAGTAAAGAAAATAATCAAGTATGTGACAAATTTTTTGCATTCCATTTAGAATTATTCTGTATAGGACAAAATAGAAAAATGGAAGCATTTATATAACACATTTATTGGAAACCCAGGTTATTTCTTCAAATAGAATTCTGCTGTCCCCAAGAACTTGCTAGATGACGGCCACTCACCTGGCAAGCACATCACATATCATGGGGACCAGGAGAGCACTAAAACCTGAGGACTGCCTTTCTGAAAGGGACATATTACCCACCAATGAGAGACAGCCCTTTCTAGGAGGAGTGCTGAGAGGGACCCTCTGTACAAGTTTAGTTTGAGTCTAGATTTTAAGTAAATACCATTGTTTGGGAGGAAGCCTTAGAGGCTGATAGATGCTTTTAGAGAAAGAAAATGGGGGTGATGATATGAGGAAAGTTAAAGGGTGAATAAAGGACAGAAACTAAAGTGTAGCAATTAATAAAACTTTAATCACTCTAAGCAAATCTTGAATGCTTGCCATATAGGATGTAACTATCTTATACTACAGTTTTCTTAGTAAAAATCTTTTAAATTTTACTAGAAGGATGAAACCTATGATGGCCACAAATTCCAGCCCATTTTTGTGATCTCCCTTCTTTTCCTAGCTTTTCTTCTTCATAGGAATTGCCCTTGAAGTGTCAAACATTCGTCTGTCCAGTCACATGATATTTGCTGAATACCTACTCTGGGCTAGAGATACAGAAAGCATTATATAATCCCTGCCTTTAGAGAGGCTCATGGGAGCATAGGTGGATGAGTGCAGGCTTCCCCTTTTTAGGCAGCACTTCTTAATAATTGGTCTTGAAGCATGTCTTAAAATTCCTGTTATGACCCTCACAGCAAGATTAACATTAACAATACTAATAAGATTCATGAAAGGCGGCTGCGACCTTTTTATTTTTCTTTAATATTTATTAAGTACTCATTGTGTCAGATGTTGAATTAAATGCTGGTGACACACATTGGTTAGCAACACAGAAACAGTCCCTGCCCAAGTACTTCTAGTCTCAGGGGAGCTGAATCTTATCCATTGGTCACACACACATCATCACAGACTGAATTGAATTTTAAATGGAATAGCCAGAGAAGGTTTCCCCAAGAGAGTGACATATAAATTGAAATCTGAAAGGTTAGGAGTCCTACTAGGTGATGAAAGAAACATTCCCGGAAAGGGAACCACACAGATAACCAAAGATACAGTTATTAAGATTTTCCTCTACAACAGTGTTAAAAAATAGATTTAAAACATGAGCATAAGATTCATAGGATTCATCGCATAAAGGACATTAAGCTTTGGACATTGATGAAATTTTTGTTACCTGTCACCTCTAGATTGCTGATTCAGAACCAGAATGTGAGGATAAAGAAGGAAATTTGTTTCCAACAGAAGGCTCTTGTACAGTGAGTTTGGAAGTCTCAGTTTAGTTATTATATACTAGCTGCCTTTGAGCTGAGTTAGGAATCCCATAGCCATTGACTTTTTTTCTGGGCTATTTCACAAGTGGTTAATAGTTTCTACACTACGATGGTATATGATAGCTGGGTTGTCCCAGTAGAGCAAGACTCGTTAACCTATGTGGGGAGACAGTGCTACAATGTCTCTGAAATCAGTTCAGGGATATTCCACTGTGATTCTTTCTCATGTTAGCAACAATGAGTAGACAGCACAATGGTAATTATAGGAGCTGTCAGTACCTTTTATTTTAGGCTATAATCTGTTATAAAGATGTTCATGGCTTTTGTAATATCTTTTTTTTTTTTTAAGATTTATTTTATTGTTTGAGAGAAGGTGAGATAGAAAGGGGGAGTACCCAGAACAGTTTCCATAGTTGTACATCATTAGTTGTGACATGGTTTCATTCCACACAGGTGGATGTGGGGCCACACGGGGTGGGAACCAAACTCGGGCCCTTGAGCACTGGAAGCAAAAACCTTCACCACTGAGCCATCCTAGTTGTTACCAGTTGCGCACTGCAGTTCAGCATAAGGGTTTGCTTGGGCCAGGGGAGTCCCCGGACATCACAGTTGCAAGGCAAGCATGCAGCCTGCCGAGCTATCCTGGCATCCCCGGCATCCCTATAATATCTTTTTATACAGTAGTTCACAATATCTGAGTTGGCATACTTTAAAATAGATGACTAAAATGTAAAGAAATATATACACAAGTTTTTTCACTTCATCCTATAGTTTTTTGTATAGGTGTCATGTAATCTATTTATTAAGAAGTTTTTTTTCAGTCATACTTGACATGCAGTATATTAGTTTCAGGCATACAATATAGGGATTAGATATTTATATAACTTAGAAAGTGATCACTCAATAAATCTAGTACCCACCTAATACTATGCATAGTTTTACAATATTACTAACTATATTCCCTATGCTGTACTTTACATCCCTTTGACTGTTTTTATAACTGGTAATTTCTGCCTCTTAATCCCTTCCCCTTTTTCACCCATCCTACCCACCGCTCCCATCTGGCAACCATCAATTTGTTCTCTGTATGTATGACTTTGTTTCTGTTTTGTTTACTTAGTCTTTTTAGATTCTATATATAAGTAAAATCACATGGAATTTGCCTTTCTCTGTCTGACTTATTTCACTTAGCATAGTACCCTCTGGGGCCATCGAAGTAGTCACAAATGGCAAGATTTCTTCTTTATGGCTGAGTAATATTTAATTATTTGTATGTACCGCATCTGCTTTACTCATTTATCTATTCTATTGATGGTTGATAGGTTGCTTTCATATCTTGGTTATTGTAAATAGTACTGCAGTGAAGATAGGAGTACATATATCTTTTCAAATTAGTGTTTTGGGTTTCTTCAGATAAATACCTAGAAGTGGGATTGCTGGGTCATAACATAGTAAGTTCTATTTTTACCTAGAAGTGGGATTTCTGGGTCATAAGGTAGGTAGTTCTATTTTTAATTTTTTAAGGAACCTCCAAACTGTTTCCCAAAGTGACTGTACCAATTTGCAATCCCACCAAGAATGTACAAGGGTTCCCTTTTCTCCACATCCTCTTTAGCACTTGGTTTTTGTTGATTTATTGATGATAGCCATTCTAACAGATATGAGCTGATGTCTATTTATGATCTTCATTTGCATTTTTCTGATGATTAATGAAGTTGAACATCTTTTCATATGTCTATTGTTCATCTGTATGTCCTCTTCTGGAGAAATGTCTATTCAGGTCCTCTGCCTATTTTTTAATTGGACTGTTTATAAATTTTGGTGTTTAGTTGTATTGAATTCCTTATATATTTTGGATATTAACTCCTTATCTGAGATATTGGTGAGTGTCCTCTATCATTCCATAGGTTGTCTTCTCATTTGCTTACTTTGCTGTACAAAAACTTTTTAGTCTGATATACTACCATTTATATGTATATATATGTATTTTTTGTTTACCTTGTCTGAGGAGATATATCTGAAAAATATTACTAAGGACAATGTCAGAGAGTTTTTACTGCCTATGTTTTCTATGAGTTTTATGATTTGGAGCCTTATATTCAAGACTTTAATTCATTTTGAGTTTATTCTTCTAAATGTTGTAAGAAGGTAGTCTAGTTTCTTTTTTTTTGCATGTGTCTTTCCAGTTTTCACAACACCACTCATTGAATAGACTGTCTTTACCCCATTGTGTATTCTTGCCTCCTTTGTCATAGATTAGGTGATCTTATAGGCGTGGATGTATTTCTCAGCTCTTTATTCTGTTTCATTGATCTATGTATCTCTTTTTTGCTAGTACCATGCCCTTTTGATTACTACAGCCTTATAGTTTAGTTTGGTATCGGGTAGTGTGATACCTCCAACTTTGTTCTTTCTCAATATTGCTGTGGCTCGTCATAGTCTTTTGTGGTTCCATATAAATTGTAGGATTATTTGTTTTAGTTCTATGAAAAATGCCATTGGTGTTTTTTGTTTGTTTGTTTGTTTGTTTGTTTTTAAAGATTTATTTTTTATTGATTTTTGACAGAGAGAAACAGAGACAGAGACAGAGAGAAAGGGGAGGGCCCAGAGCAGTCTCCATAGTTGACATTAGTTTTCCATATAGTTTCACTCCACAGGTGGGCACGGGGCTGCACAGGGCAGGAACTGGTCCGGGAGCCTCCCACATACGTCCCGGCAAGAACTGAACTGGGAGCACACCCCAGCTCAGCACGTGGGTCCGCATGGGCCAGGGCTGGGATTCGATCCTCAGTCCCCGGGGCTTCAAAGCCAGCGCTTAACTCGCTGAGCCATCCCAGCTTTCCCACCATTGGTGTTTTGATAGGGATTGCATTCAATCTATAGATTGCTTTGGGTGGTATGGATTTTTTTTTTTTTTTTTAAGATTATTTTTATTGTTTTTGACAGAGAGACAGAGACAGAGAGCAGGGGGAGGGCCCAGAACAATCTCCATAGTTGTATATCATTGGTTTTTCCACTTAGTTTCCTTCCACAGGTGGGCGCAGGGCTGCACAGGGCAGGAAATGGGCCAGGGTCTCATCCCAGTGAGAACTGAACTGGGGGCACTCCCAAATTCAATATATGGGTCCACTTGGGCTGGGGCTGCAAAGTGAGCGTTTAACCCACTGAGCCATCTCAACTTCCCAATATGGATATTTTTTAAATGTTAATTCTTACTATCCATGAGCATGGTATATCCTTCCATTTATTTGTGTTTTCTTAATTTTTTTTCTTTGGTGTTTTATAATTTTCCAAGTACAAGTCTTTTACCTTCTTGGTTAAATTTATTACTAAGTATTATTTTTTTTAATGCAATTGTAAATGGAATTGTTTTCTTAATTTCTCTTTGTGATAGTTTGTTATTGGTATATAAAAATGCAACTAATTTCTGAATCAGTAGACTCACCATTAACCAGAACTCAGGCAAACAGAAAATATTTTTGCTCATTGCTTGAAATTTTACCAGTTGATTGAGAGTTCCAGTTCCTTAAGTTCAGGTTAATGGGAGAGTCTACTTACATTATTTATCCAGCATTTACCAATCCCCATGGGTACTGGTTAAGTGAGAGTCTACTGTATTAATTTTTTGTCCTGCTACTTTACTGAATTTATCAGGTCTAACAGTTCTTTTATGGAATCTTTAGGGTTCTCTATATAGTATCATGCCCCCTGCAAATAATGACAGTTTTATTTCTTTTCAATTTGAATGCCTTTATTTTGTTTTCTCATCTGATTAATATGGCTAGGACTTCCAATACTATGTTGAATAAAAGTGATGAAAATTGACATCCTTGTCTTGTTCTTGATCTTAAAGAAAAAGCTTTCAGCTTTTCGTTGTTGAGTATGATATTAGCTATGGGTTTGTCATATATGGCCTTTGTTATATTGAGGTTTGTTCCCTCTATCTCCACTTTGGTCTGAGTTTTTATTATAAATGGATGGTGGATTGTGTCAAATACTTTTTCTGCATCTATTGATGTGACCACATGATTTTTATCCTTCATTTTGTTTATGTGAGGAATCATGTTAAATTTTTTTTTTATTTTCAGTTATTGAATCAGCCTTGCATCTCAGGAATAAATCCCACTAGATCATGATGTGTGATCTTTTAATGTATTGTTGAATTCAGTTTGCTAATATTTTGTTAGAGATTTTTGCATCATGTTCATCAGGGATATTGACCTATTATTATTATTATTAGTTCTTTTTGTAATGTCTTTGTCTGTTTTTTGTGTCAGGGTTATGCTGGCCTTGTAAGTGAGCTTGGGAATCCTTTCCTTTTCAATTTTTTGTAATAGTTTGAGGATAGGTATTCTTTGAATGTTTGGTAAAATAACACCCTTTGAAGCTGTCTGGTCTAGGAGTTGGGAGGTCTTTTGACTCACTGTTTTTAAGTAGTTAGTCTGTTGAGATTTTGTGTTTCTTAATTCAGTCTTGGAAAATTGTATTTTTCTAGGAATTTATCCATTTCTTCCATGTTGTCTATTTTGTTGACATACAATTGTTCATAGTATTTTTTTTATAATCCTTTTTTTTTTTTTTTTTTTTTTTTTTTTTTTTTTTTTTTTTTTTTTTTTTTTTTTTTTTTTTTTTTTTCCTGGTGTCTGTCACTTCTCTTCCATTTCAGATTTTATTTGGGCCCTCTTTTTTCTTACTGAGTCTGATTAAAGGTTTGTCAATTTCATGTATCTTTTCAAAGAACCAGCTCTTGGTTTCATTGATCTTTTGTCTTTTTTCTTTTGCCGTTTCCCTGTGCTGGTATTTTATTGCTATACGGAAGCAGTTTCAGGGAGGTGGTGGAGTTTTGTCCCTTGTAACCTGATCTGCCGCTGATGATGATTCATAACTTTTGCCAAATCGAGACTTTCGAGTGCGCCGGGAGTGCTTATTCTAGAAGGTCATGAAATTGCTTTATTCATCTCACTGCGTGTGAAAAGAAGCAGAAGTGTAATAGGGCATTTTCTGACATTGTTTTGATGGAAAAAGCTGTGAATCATCATTGGCGGCGGATCAGGTTACGAGGGACAAAACTCCACCACCTCCCGGAAACTGCTTCGCTTATGGCAATAAAATACCAGCGCATTTTCTGACATTGTTTTGACAGCAAAAGCTGTGAATTATCATCAGTGGTGGATCAGGTTACGAGGGACAAAACTCCACCACCTCCACTTCGCGTAGGGCAATAAAATACCAGCACAGCGAAAGGGCCACAATAAAATATGTTGAGAGGCGAAAAATGCGAACGAAAACCAAGACAAGACACACTCGTCCATACGCATAGCAGCAATAGCAACTCATAACGAGACATTATTGTCACATGCAGCGAAAGGGTTATACTCTGTTTTCTTCATTTTCACTTTCTTTATTATTTCCTTTTCTCCATTTACTTTTGGGGTTATATTGTTTATTTGAGATTTTTCTTCTTTTGTTTGTTTTTGTTTTGTTTTGTTTTTTGAGGTAGGTCCATAGTGTTATGATTTTCCCTCTTAGAACTGCTCTGGTTGTGTCCCATAAATTTTTGGTGGTTGTGTTTTCATTTTCATTTGTCTCAAGGTATCTTGATTTTCTTGATCTTGTTGTTAACCCATTTATTGTTCAGCAGCATGTTATTTAGCTTCCATGTGTTTGTGTTTTTCAGTTGTCATTGATTTTCCATTTTTGTACCATTATGATTAGAGAAGATGCTTGATATGATTTCAGACTTCTTAAATTTATTGAAACTTGTTTTATGGTTCAACATGTGATCTATCTTGGGAAATGGTCCTTTTGCACTTAAAAAGAATGTATGTTATACTGCTTTTGGGTTAAATGTCCTAAACATATTAATGAAGTGCGTCTGATCAAAGAGTCATTTAAGGCCACTGTTTCCTTGTTGATGCTCTTTCTGGATGAGCAATCCACTGATGTCATTGGGGTGTTAAAGTCCCTACTGTGACTGGAGTACTTTCAGCCTTTCCCTTCATGTCTGTCAATACTTGCTTTATATATTTCAATGATCATATATGTTGGGTGTGTAAATATTTATGAGTTATAGTTTCTCCTTGGCTATGTCTTTGTGTCTTGTTATAGCCTTTGTTTTTGTCCCTTTACTTTCAGTCTGTGTATGTGTTTTGCTCTGAAGTTTGTGTTTTGCTCTGAAGTTTGTGTTTTGTGGGTAGCATAAATATGGGTCTTATTTCTTATTCATTCAGCTACTCTGTCTGTTGATTGGAGCATTAATCTGTTTACATTTAAAATAATTATTAATAGGTATGTAATTTATTGTTTTCTGATTGTACATTTTTTGTTTCTGTTTTATTCTTATACTCCCTTATATGTTGATAACTTTCTGTGGTGGTATGTTTGGATTCCTTTCTCTTTATTTCTTGTATATCTTTTATAGATTTTTGGTTTATTGTTACCATGTACTTCAAATATATAAAGCTGTGTTTATAGTAGTCTGTTTTAAGTTGAGGCCTGCTTAAGCTCAAATACGTTCTAAAATCTCTTATCATTTCTACTCTTCCCCTCTATATTTATGTCTTTGTCATTATTTTTTACTTCATGTGTGTGTGTGTGTGTGTGTGTGTGTGTGTGTGTATTCCTTCATTTACTGTTGTACTTACATATAATTTTCCTACTTTTATCTTTTAACATTTGTACTAGGTTTATAGTTGGTTAATACTCTGCTTTTGTTAATGTGTTTGCCTTTGTCAGTAAGAAATTATTTTTTCTGTGTTCTTATTCCATACTTTTTTACCTTTTTCTTTTTATTTCTTAAAGAAATTGCTTTAACTTCTATGTAATACTGGTTTGGTATAAATTAATACCTTTCTTTAATTTTGTCTTGTCTGAGAAACTATCTCCTTTTCAATTTTAAATGTTTGCCCTGCTGGGTAGAGTAATCCTGGTTGTAGGACTTTGCTTTTCGTCACTTTGAATATTTTGTGCCAGTCCTTTCTGTCCTATTGAGTTTCTGTTGAGAAATCAGCTGGTAGTCTTATAGAAGCTCCCTTGTAGGTAAATAACTGCTTTTCTCATGCTACTTTTAAGATTCTTTCTTTGTCTTTTACCTTTGGCATTTTAATTATGATGATCTTAGTGTGGGCCTCTTTGGGTTCATCTTTTTGGGGACTCTGCACCTCCTGGCCTTTTACATCTACCGGTACTTGCTTCACCAGGTTAGGGAAGTTTTCTATCATTATTTCTTTGCGTATGTTTTCAATCCCTTGATCTCTCTCTTCTACTTGTGATACTCCTAGGATATCAATGTTATTACAGCTTGATGTTTTCCCAGAGGTTCCTTAAATTATCATCTTTTTAAAATTCTTTTTTCTTTTTGCTATTCTAGTTGGGTGTTTTTCTTTACCTTGTCTTCCAGATCGCTGACTTGATCCTCTGCTTCATTTAATCTGCTATTGATTCCATGTAATGTATCTTTATTTCAGTTACTGTAGTCTTCATTGTTGACTTCTTTTGTGTGTGTGTGGTTTCTATCTCTTTGTGTAAGTTCTCATAGCAGTTTCATCTCTTCTTTCTGTATGTTCATTGAGCATCCTTTTAACTGGATCTGATAGATTGCCTTCATTTTATTTTATTTAGTTCTTTTTCTGGAGTTCTGTTCTGTTCTTTCATTTGGAGCATATTTCTTTGTCTTGTCATTTGGGCTGCCTCCCTGTATTTGTTTCTATATATTTATTAGATAGATCTGCTGTGTCTTTCAGTCTTGAACAAGTGACTTTATGTAGACGGTATCTTGAGGTGTCCAGTGACACAATCTCCCTATTCACCCGAGTGTGGTGCTCCATGGGTATGCTTTCTGTGGGTTATGTGTTCCTTCCTGTTGTAGTTGAGCCTTGGTACTGTTGGCACATCAGTGGTTGGGATTGACCCTCAGGCTTACTGGTTGTGAGGAATAAATGTAACTATAGCAGACAAGCTGTTGTGCAAGGGTTGACCTCATGGTACATGAATTGCTTTAGCAGGGCTATAGTGCCTGCTGAGTTGGCCCTGATACACCTATCATTTGTGGAGCTCGTTAGGTGATGCTGTGATATGATCTGAAGTTGGCCACTGTGTATGTTGGTTCTGGGGCCTCTTGCAAGGGATTCCTATGATTGCCTGTGTCAGCTGCTGCCTGTGTTTGGTCCTTGGCCAACTTATAGGAGTTACAGAGTGATCTACAAGGTCAGTAGGCTCCTGTTCTGGGCTTGTGGGTGCCTAAAAGAGGCTATGCTAGTGTAAACTAAGACTGGCTACAATTAGTGGCTGCGCTTGGGCTGCTTATGAAGAGAATGGAAAACCCTTAAGACCAGCTGCTGCTTGTTTGGGATCTGGATTTTTGAGAGATTTTCAGAAATTTTGCAGTATGACCCAAGTCTGGCCACTTATGTGGCAAATCTGCTTAAAGAGGTTCGGGCTGAGTGTATAACTCGGATGGGGCAGGATCTCAGGGAATTATCAGGTTGTGGTGAACGGTGTTAGTCAGGATAATGGAGAGTTCAGATTTGGTGCCCATCTGCACATGCCAGCTGGGTAGGGTACGAACTCAACAAAGGAATTACGGTACTAGCCAGCACTTCTGACCAGGAAGAAACCCTTTCCCCTCCAATCTTTGCCCTGAAGCTAGGCAATTCAATTACTCCCTGTATGTCCTTGGTGCTTTTCAAGCTACTACTCCTACTCTGGACCTTTGAGCAAATTATTTTGTGAGTCAGTGAGTCTGTGCCCAGGCCATTTAAGATCTGCAAGGCCTTTGTTTCCAGCAGTCTGTTGCCTTTCTCAGACACAATCTGCTGGTTTTCACAGCCAGATGTTAAGGGGACTTATCTTCCTGGCCCTGATGCCCTTGGCTGGGTAGCCTAGTGTGGTGATGGGACCCCTTTCTCTTCACTGGGGCCTCTGTACCTGAGATATGCCTTCTGATTTATAACTACCACATGTAGGTGTGTGACCAGCTCGTTCATTGTCTCTACCCCTCCTTCTAGTCTCAGTGTGGCTTCTTTATATCCTAGGTATAGGACTTCTGATCAACTAATCTTCAGGTAGTTTTCTCAAGGGCAATTGTTTTATAATTAAGTTGTAATTTTGATGTGATTGTGGGAGGAGGCAAGCACAACGTCTACCTGCTTTGCCTCTTTGACTGAGAGTCTTAACTATAATAGTATTTTTTGAATGCTAGATAATGAACAACTACAATATAGAATTATGATGGTTAAAAATTCCTTTTTTTATACAGAGGATATTTCATTTTTTACATATATCGATTTTAATGAGCAACATTTTTTGACAAATTTGAATTATATCATTTCTGATGGGATTTCGGTAAGATACCAAAGTGAGCTTTTTCAAATGCAAATCTGATCAATAGATTCCCTTATGCACTCTATTTATTCCAACCTCAGTAAATTACTATTTTCTGAAGAGCCTTTATAACTAACAATCTGCTCCATCTACTTTTTCACTCAACAAATATTTATTGAGCATTTATAATGTGCCAGATACTGTTATAAGCACTGGGGTTTTACCAGTGAATAAAAAATAAACTTTGTATTTAAAAGAAATTTTTTAATGCTTCCTTTTTTTTAGGTGAGCAGGAGAGAGATAAGAAAAGTCTTTGAGATTAATAAGTGTTAGCAAAGTTAATTCTCTCTACTGAATTTTAAAGGCATATTGAGGGGAAGGAGAGTATTTTATCATTTTGTAGCCTTTTCAGGTCTTTTAAGAAATTGCATGAAAATAGCATTAATTCACTGTGAACTAACATGGAATTTGTTTTGTTGCATGGCCTGGTTTGCGGTGGAATTCACATCAGAGAGTAAGTTTCAATCTTTTTTCCTTTATTTTTCTTTAATACATTTGCTTTCTGTAGTATGACCAATTATTACCAGTGTTAAGCTAAGTTATAAGAGTATGGACAAAGCCAGTATAGGTAGGTATCTTTAATGTTTTGGAGAATTTGGAAGAAACTAGGAATTAAATATGTGAAATGTTTGTTTTTTATTTCTGTCTAGGTTTTCAGTATGTTTTTGGAGACTCTAGTGGATTTTATAATAATTCATAAGGATGACTTGCAAGACTGGCTTTTTGTTCTTCTTACACAATTACTTAAGAAAATGGGAGCAGATTTACTTGGATCTGTGCAAGCAAAAGTTCAGAAGGCTCTAGATGTCACAAGGTAAGTGTTAAGGGGGGTAGACCATTTTTTCCCAGCTTTTCAGATATAATTGTTATAAAACATTGTGTAACTTTAAAGTGCAAAACATGATGGTACACGTAGTCCAACAGAAGTAACACCCCTTTTTCATGAGCTAATAATCTGTGCCAAATCTTATATTACAAAATCATAAGCATGTAATTCTGTAATATAACAATATACTACTTTAAAAAGGGTGTTACTTCTTGCGGGATCCTGTATATTGATATATGAGTATCACAGTGTTAGTTAATACCTCCTTAACCTCACATAATTACTATTTTTGTTGTTGTTATGGTGGTGAGAACATTTAAGGATCTATTCTCTAAAGACCTTTCAAGTGTATAATAGAGTATTGTTAACTATATTATAACTGGAAGTTTGTACCCTTTGACCAACGTCTCCACATTCTCCTCACCCCATAACCACTGGCTGCCACCATTCTACTCTTGTTTCTATATGTTCAATCCCTTTTTTTTTTTTCATGATTCCACATATAAGCCAGCATTAGGGAACATTCCTATATACCAGTATAGCATTGGCTACAAGGCTAGCAACTGATAATATTGTAAATGAATAAAGTAGATAGAAGGGAGGGTTAGTCAATAGGCTGGAGGGGTGTGGTCAGTTGTGACAGTGTTGAAACGTGTGTCCAGTGGTACCAGACTTTTCAAGGAAGGTCAGAAATGTAGATTAAGACAACACATTTGAGATTTTTGTTTTTATGATGCTGTGAAAGCCAAATAAAACATTTGTGAGCCAGACTTGGTCTATAGGTCATTTGCTTATTTTAGGTGAATTTGTGAATGACAAGATCCATTTCTGATTTTTAGAGGTGGTGGAAATATTATAGTTACGTTCCTAAATTTTGATGATTAAGGAAAACAATTATTTCTTCGTGTTAATTTTTTTGAATACCTTTTTTTTTTTTTTTTTTTTTTTTTTTTTTTTTTTTTTTTTTTTTTTTTTTTTTCTTTTTAAGAACCCTGTTCTTAGCAGATTTGACCCAAGTCTCTCAAACAGGGATGCCCAACCTTTAGGCTTCCCTGGGCCACATTGGGAGAAGAATAATTGTCTTGGGCCACACAGAAAATGCACTACCACTAATGATAGCTGATAAGCTAAAAAATAAATCACAAAAAAATCTCAATGTTTTAAGAAAATATACAAATTTCGTGTAGGGCTGCATGTGGCCTGCAGGCCATGGGTTGGACAAGCTTGCTTTAAAGCATGTTTATCATTTCTTTTTTTCTCAGCAGCTGAGATGTATAGCTAGCTGCTTAAGCTTATCTGTGATTAGTCAGTAAGTATCAAGGGGCTCAGTTTTGGCTGAGAGCTGTTCCTCAGGTAATAGATCTGATGTAGATTGCTTCAGTTTCCTTTCCTTGGCTATACCTAACAACAGGTTGCATTTCCAAGTTAAACACACCAGTTACTTCCTACAGAAGAAAGGAGAAGCATTTCCTGTGTGGTTTGTTGACTCTGTTTCTTTAATTTATAGCAAATAGGAGTCATTTAAATTATATATAATAAAGTGTACTTTGCTTTTAGAAGTGGTCCTCCTAGCTTCCTGGATGCAAATAGATGTGTTATAAAAGAATGTGCTATTGGGTCAAATTTACTTCTTATTAGTAATTATAATACTTGTAACACTAGTACCTAGTATATGCCCTATATTTTATATCATTTTTGTACTATTTTATTTAAATTTATGTCCTGTGATTTTTTAAAATTTTGAACCTGCATTGCTTTTTTTCTTTCTTTACTTCTGTAGATTAAGAGAAATCTCTAAAGAGAGTTTAAAGATAGCAATGTAATCACTCAACTGCAATTGTCATAGATGTTTGCATTATCTTTCCTGTTAGTATGGAAGGTACATCTGCATTTTCCACATTGGCTCTATTATTCAATTTTATACTAATAACTAGTAATTGCAGTATTTTAAGGGGGAAAGAGAGAGAAAGCCCTGACTTTGGCTAGCTAAGAGCCCTCAGAGTTACTCAGTTGGACCAAAGATGTGAGATGACTTAAACAGGTAAGAAATGGAGCCAGGAGAGGGACCCCGTAGGGCCCCCAGGGTTCTGTGTAGGTTCAGTAGCTGGATGGTGATTTTTCTTGCTGAGTACCCCATAAATGCTTCCTTTGAGGTGACTACACCAAATAGAGGTCATAAGCAGTCACCTAGCTAGGGCCAGGGAGGACACTGTGGTTTATGCAAGTTCAGCTGTAAGCAGTGCAATCATAGTGTGAAAATAAGATTGGGGAATTGGCAGTGTTTTCATGTAGGCAGTATTCCGAAAGGTAGCTGGAGAGAAGATGAGAGGGGAAGAATCTCTTCCTTATTAGTTTATTGCTTAGTATTAGTTTTTAAAGACTTATCTCTATTGTTTTTTTGACAGACAGAGTAAGAGACAGAGACAGAGAAAAGGCGGAGGGCCCAGAACAGCCTCCACAGTTGTACACCATTGGTTTTTCCACATAGTCTCACTCTACAGATGGGCGTGGGACTGCACAGGGCAGGACCTGGGCTGGGGGTCTCACCCCAGTGAGAACCGAACGGGGGGCACTCCCCAGTTCAGCACATGGGTCCACACGGGCCGGGGCCGGGACTCGATCCTTGGTCCCCGGGGCTGCAAAGTGAGCGCTCAACCCACTGAGCCATCCCGGCCTCCCCAGTATTAGTTTTTAAATAGCATACTCAAAGTAAGTTTAGTAATTTCCCTTTTTCTACATTTGTAATATAATATTTATTACTATAGTATTTATATAAAATTAAAAGTACTATTTAGAAAATGTGAACAGGCCTGCTTTACATATATTAATCTATAACAGCATATATTTGTTTTTTATTATATGGATTTACACTATTTTTTGTAATGACTTTTTTTTTTTAAATTTTATTGTTAAATTTAATGGGGTAACATTGGTTGGTAACAATTAGATAGTTTCCAGATGTACAAGTTCACATCACATCACCTATGCATCACATTATGTGCTCACCACCCAGAGTCAGCTCCCCTTCCATCACCATATATCCGGTGTCCACTCCCGCTTCCCCCACCAACTGTCCCCCTCCCCTTCCTCCCCTTCCCTCAGGCAATCGCCCAGCTATTGAGTGTGTTCATAGGTCTCTGTGTCTTTGTTACTTTCAGTTTTATAATCCACCTATAAGTGAGGTCATATGTTTCTTGATTCTTTTAGTCTGACTTATTTCGCTTAATAAAATGGTTTCAGGATCCATCCATGTTGTCACAAATGACTGTATTTCATCTTTTCTTATCTCTGAGTAGTATTCCATTGTGTAAATGTACCACAACTTTATCCAGTCATCTATCGAAGGGCATTTTGGTGGTTTCCATGTTCTGGCCACTGTGAACAGTGCTGTGATGAACATGAGGGTACAGTCATCTTTGCAGATTAAGGTTTTCAGGTTTTTTGGGTAGATACCCAGTAGAGGGATTGCTGGGTCACATGGTAATTCCATTCCTAATTTTTTGAGAAATCTCCATATAGCCTTCCATAGTGGTTGTACCAGTTTACATTCCCACCAGCAGTGTATGAGGGTTCCTTTTTGTCCACAGCCTCTCTAGCACTTGTTATCCCTTGTCTTGTTGATTATAGCCATTCTAACAGGTGTGAGATGGTATCTCATTATGGTTTTTATTTGCATTTCCCTAAATGACTTTTCTTAAACAAGCACTTTTTTTCTTTCTTTAAATCTAGGGACTCTTTTCCATTTGATCAGCAATTTAACATTTTGATGAGATTTATTGTGGATCAAACTCAGACTCCTAACCTCAAGGTTGGTAATGGTTTGTCCTTACAAATTTGAGTAAAATTTACTGTTTACATGTGACTCATATTTGGCTGTATGTATAAATTTGCTGTGAACATGTTTGTACACCTCTTTGTAGACATGTTTTCATTTCTCTTGGTTCAGTACTCAGTAGAGAAATTGCTGGTTTATAGGCGTATGTGTAAATTTATTTTAAACCATCGAACTGGTTGTATTATATTCCTACCAGTGATATATGAACACTACAATTTTCCACATCTTTACCAGCATTTAGGTATTACTGTCAAATTATTTAAACTAGAAAATTTTGATGTGTTGAGATAAATATAGGTATCTTATTGGAATTTTTAAAAATATTAACATTCTTACACATAAAAATTACTTGTTACATGTTGTTGTAGAATACCTATAATAACAAGACTAAATTTGAGGGAAGACGTGTTCATTTGAGTTAGGTCATGCACATCACCTGTTTTTTGGTCATTAACTTTTGTTGGGGTTTTAGGGTAGGCTTAGTCAATAATATTAATAACTGTTTTGAGGACAAAACCAATTGAGACATAATGAAGAAGTCAAGGCAGAATATCAGCTTCATACTGAAAATGTTGACTTGCAAGGCATGCCACAGAATGTCTAAAAACCAATATTAACTACAGAGTTGTACCGACCCTCCCAGACAGTGGCAAAGCTGGAAGTCCCATGACCTCCCCACCATGGGCTTCCACCCTGTAAGTGTCTTGCAGCAAACATGAGAAGCAGAGCACTTCTCTGCAGTCAGGTGCTCTAAAAATGAAGAGGATTGAGCTGTATGCCATTTTTCCTGTTCCTAAACTTAACCTCTCAGTCATTTCATGCTGTTTCTCTTGATGAAATGTGAAAATAAATACTCAAGAGAAAGGAGGTATCATCTCCTCATTAGTATGTTTACTTTTCTATGATCACCAGTTAAGAATTCTATTCTAAGATTTATAAAGTGTACTTAATGTTTATAATTATTGGATTTTCAGGTCAAAGTTGCAATCCTGAAGTACATTGAGTCTCTCGCCAGGCAGATGGATCCAACAGATTTTGTAAATTCTAGTGAGACCAGGCTTGCTGTTTCTAGAATTATAACCTGGACAACAGAACCAAAGAGTTCAGATGTGAGAAAGGTATGTCCAAGAAGAGCTGCAGTGCACTTTTAACAACAGACTCTTCGCAGCATGTGTTAGAGCAACAGTGTCCGTCCTTTTGGCTTCCCTAGACCACATTGGAAGAAGAATTGTCTCTGGCCACATATATAAATACACTGACACTAACAATAGCTGCTGAGCTTTTAAAAAGGGGTTGCAAAAAAATCTCATAGTGTTTTTAGAATTTGTGTTGGCCCTCATTCAAAGCTGTCCTGGGCCACAGGTTGGACATGCCTATGTTAGGGAGAGAACTTTATCAAGAAACTTGCAAACCACCCATACACACCTCCATACAAACCTCCATCACTCCTTTTCTGTGAAACTCAAGACTGCTTTTGCCCCTTATCATTGTTCTTTAACTATACGTCATTCCATTTTCTGAATATTCAAAAGAAAATCTGAAATGATAGGTTCATGGTTTTCTTAGGCATCTATTTATGTTTTTATTTTTTAAGATTTATTGTTTTTGAGAGAGATAGAGAGACAGGGAGGGCCATAGTTGTAAGTCATCAGTTTTTTGTTTTTTTTTAAGATTTATTTTATTGATTTTGACAGACAGAGAGACAGAGATAGATAGAGAGAAGGGGGAGGGCCCAGAGCAGTCTCCATAGTTGATAGCATTAGTTTTCCTTATAGTTTCACTCCACAGGTGGGCATGGGGCTGCGCAGGGCAGGAACTGGGCTGGGGGCTCCCACATAGGCCCCTGCAAGAACTGAACTGGGGGCATACCCCATTTCAGCATATGGGTCCGCATGGGCCGGGATTCGATCCTCGGTTCCCGGGGCTTCAAAGCGAGTGCTTAACACGCTGAGCCATCCCAGCTTCCCCAGTCATCAGTTTTTGACATGGTTTCGTTCCACACAGGTGGGTGGGGGCCTTGCAGGGCAGGAACTAGGCTGGGGCCCTCCTGCATGGAAGGCATGTCCCCTTGAGCCAGGGATGAACTGGGGACCTCTTATAAGGGAAGCTCACCCTGATGAGAACCTAACTGGGGTCCTCCCACATGAGAAGCACACCCCAGTTCAGCATATGGGTTCATACAGGCTGGAGCCTTGATTCGATCCTGGGTCCCCAGGGCTGTAAAGTGAGCACTTAACCCACTGAGCCATCCCAGCTTCCCCTATTTATGTTTTTTAAAGTGTAAACAGTAGTATACTAGTTTAGTATCTCTTACAGGGACATTGGCTTTCCTTATATTAGTTTTATGATATATACTTTGAAGATAGAATTGCAAATTTAAGGCTACCTGTCCATAAGGTGCCTGATAGTAAAATGTGGATGAAAGTGCTAAAATAGAATGTGTTCTTGAATTTAAAAACAGCACAAAAACTTTCAATTATATATATAGTGTTCCTTCGCCACTTCGCGCTTCATGGTTTGCGGCTTCAGCGCTTCGCGGGTTTTTCCAAAATATTCATCAAAAAATAAAAATGAAAAAATACAACCATGTCGGCAGCCACATGGCGGAAAGGAGCGTTGTTTCATGTGGATGCGCGAGAGAGAAGGATCCCTGCATGTCAAACAAAGAGATGAGTTGACTCAGAGTACATACCACGGGCTCTCATAAAGGCGCGTGATTGGTTTCCGGTGCGACATCGACCAATGAGAGTACGAGTGGATTTATCCCTGTGAGTTGATTGTCTGCGCATCA
>PVKE010004790.1:0-38136 GCA_004027555.1 Craseonycteris thonglongyai
GATCAAGGTTTTCAAGTTTTTTGGGTAGATGCCCAGTAGAGGGATGGCTGGGTCATATGGTAATTCCATTCGTAATTTTTTGAGGAATCTCTGGACAGTTACTTTTAATTAACCTTGGTTATACAGAATAAAAGAACAATCTTTTAAAAATTTAAGGGAACAATAAAATAATATTTTATATATACATTTTTATAGAAAGTAGGGAAATCCACTTCTGTCAATCTTCAGATCAGTTCTTCCTAGATGTAAATATGTATTAACTAAGATCACTTAGAAATTTTGGGTCAAATTATTAACAGCAAAATTAACTTTGTAAGCAAATGTAAAATAAATTTTGCTTAATTTTTTTATCCAACTAGAAATCTTGCAGATTAATAATTAGCATTCTTAAATAAAATGTATATGCTGTAATAACAATGGAGTAGAAGACAGTCAGTATGGATATTTATATTACAAGTAATAACACTTTCATTTTTCCAGATAAAATTCCTTATATACACAAATAATATATAGCTCTCCGTGGTTGCATACACATGTTATTATATAAGCTTGGCTACTGTGGTGATATAAATTGATCTATAGTTCTTTCAGGGACATACTACCTTAAATTCCTCAGCAGAGGCAAACACCAAAGGAGGAATGATTTTGCTTTGATGGCCAATTTGTGGCCTGACAGGGTGTAGCTCTGGTAGGATTTATAAGGATAAATAACAAACAATCCAATTATTAAATTTCTTCTTTTTTTATCTGCACATTTGAGGCTAAAGAACTGTACTAGGTTTATTATCTTAAATACATTTTTAGAACAACTTTCTCATCAAAATAGAACCATCTCCACTTTTTCTTCTATATGCTATACTTCATAAATAATTTTGGAGAATATGGAACTGTGCTGTAATTTTCAAGGGACTTCATCTAGACCTTGTGGATTCCTATATTTATGAATATTGTATGTATTTATAATTTCTCCCTCTCCAAGTAAATAAAATTTTGTAACTAAAAGTGAGAGAGAACTCTTCAGATGTTTAATGAGAGTTTAAAGCGATTAATAAAGAAGTCATAGCAAACATTATTGCTGCTTTAAATTGGAATATCAGGTTTGTTGGCTATCTGAAATTTAAATTTGTCACATCCCATTAACAAATTCCTATTAATTTAACTTAGGACCTCATGGATCATTCATAAGTTGTTGATAGACTTGTATCCTTTTTTATATAAAGGTAATGAAACTAGGTGAGCTCTAAAATCTCTTCCAGGTCTAAGACCTGTTTTTACTTTTAAATTTCAATGAATTCCCACCCTGGTTTAAGTTCTGATGATGTGAAAATTACTTTGATATTAAAGATACCAATAACAGTATCTAAATCATATGCTAGAGAGAGGAGGGTGGAAGAAAGAGAAGGGGGAGGAACAAGGATAGGGAGGGAGAGGATGTTTACAGAAATGGACTTTAAGCTGTGTGTGTGTGTGTGTGTGTGTGTGTGTGTGTGTGTGTGCACGCGCGCGCAATATATTCAGTAAGGAAAAAAAACACTTCCTTGGTTATGTGTTAGACATTTGAATGTGTTATTTTTGCTTTGTTAGTTAAATATAACGTATTTCCAAAAATGGTATCTGCCGGGAGGAGAGGGTAATAGTTTAAGTTCTATAGTGTATCTGAAAATCTGAAGATACTAAAACTGTAGAATTTTGTTTTAACCATATAGCAGCTCATGCTTCTTAGACAATAGAAGGTGTCATGCAATACTCTGAACTTTTACTTGTCATACCTTAATATGAGAACGCCTTCTACTGTTCTAACCCCCACTGAAGATTACACCTCGCCATTGAAAAAAGAAAGTCCCTTACCTAATATGTACTTTCACAGATGGGAGAAGAACTAGTTTCAAATTTACTATAATTCAAACTATTAAGTATTGTATTTGTCCAAGACAACACCTTGGTGAATACTCCAGACACTGCCAGTGTGAACTCTCAGTCTTAGGTGTAATGCACTCCATATGCTTCACTGCATGAGCAGACAATCGAATCTTTCACGTTTGAGTTAGTTCACGTTAGTTCCAAAGTGAAAATAGTACAATAATACAGTTTTAGAGTAATGTATGTTTAGAGAGAAGAACAGTATGTGGTGTCTAAGAAAGAGATATAGGGAAGATAATTACGGCATTTGACACAGCTACTACCCAATCGATAACTAAGTGATGATTATGAGTATGTCTAAACATAATGGAACTATTTAACATGTAAAAAGTTTATTCAGACCACAGTCTTTTTCTACTTAATAGAACATCTTAAATGTATAAAAATTATAATGTCATTTTGTTTATTATAAAAATGATATACATTCAATATATAAAGTTATAAAACAACTTTGAAACTTTTGGAGAAATAATTCACACAGATACTAATCTCACCAACTAGAGATAACATTAAACTGTCATTTAGAGTATATCTTTTGATGTCATATGAATATATGCACATATGACATATGGTATACATTACTTACATAACAAAAATGTACTTGTATTTGCATCTTCATTTACATATGTCTGTAACCTGATTTTTTCCCTTAGCATTATATCCTAACTAATTTCCTGTATTCTTATTTATTTTAGGACATGAGTTTTAATAGTTGCACTGTATCATGATTTACCATGAAGCATTTAGTCAATTCTTGTTATTTATTACATATTTTCAGTACAATATCACTTCAGAGTCTTGATTAGACACAAACATATTGATCTGGGATTAATGAATCAGAATTCATTACTTACTGCTAATTTTGTTTGGCGACCTGTTTTAATCACACTCTTCAGAGTAGTATGTAAGATTTATTATTTTCCTAAATTCTTGTCCCCGTAACCTATTTGTTTTTAGATTTTTGCCAGTTTAATAAATGTAAAATGCTGTCTTCATTAACTGGCATTTTTATTACAAGTAAGCTTACAGTAGTTTCTTATTTCTTGATTATATATTTCTCCTTTGATAATTTAGCAATTTGTGTCCTTTGACCCTCTTCTTATTGGGCTACCTTCCTGACAATGAATTATAGACAGATTAGATCTCTTTGAGATTCTATTAAGTAACATTGTGCTGTTCAGACCTCATAGAGATGTTCCTTGTATAGCTATTTTTTTTCCTAACTTTTACTCTTGATAAATACAGTTATTATATTAAAATTTTTCCACTAAGATTATATCTGCATTTACAATTTGTGGCAATCTAATTTTAATAGTTTTTAAAAATTAGATAATCTGAAGAAATCGATGACTAGACACTTGAAGACAGAAATAGAGGAAAATAATGTAGCTCAAATATTTGCTTCATGAGTGGGCTTATCAAATGAAATAAAACAGAGGTATATGGGGAAGCCGGGATGGCTCAGTGGGTTAAGCGCTCACTTTGCAGCGCTGGGGACCGAGGATTGAATCCCGGCCCCGGACCGCGCGGAACCATATGCTGAACTGGGAGCTCCCCCAGTTCAGTTCTCTCTCTGTCTGTCTCTGTATCTCTCTCTCTGTCTAAATAAATAAATAAATATTTAAAAACAAACAAACAACAACAAAAAAAAACAGAGGTATGGCTCTTCAGGTGCTATTTTACTATGAGGATTGTATATTTTAGAAAGATTAGTGGTTTCCAAGTTGTGTCCCTAGATTTTTGTTTGTTTGTTTTTTTGTAAATGCCACAGAATCCTGTGGTAGGTTAAGAAAGGAAAATATGATGCAAGTGGTACGAGGTCCCCTTTACCTGTGTTCATCATAATTGCTCTGTTGCTCACTGCCACTTCATATAGTTAACATATTTTTCTGTGTATAAGATGATACTTTTATCTAAAATTGGTATACCAAAAATTGGGGGTTGTCTTATACATGAGAATAACCCATTTATTGATTTCTTAATGTTGGATTAAAAAAGTAGGAGTCATTTTATACATGGGGGCATCACATATACTAAAAAATACAGTAGGTTCTATAATTATTTAAAAAAATAAAACAAAACAGAGTTCTTCTGATAATTAAGGTTTTGAAACTATTGCTCTAGAAGATTTCATATATTTATGTTCAATTACTTTCTATATCAGTTATTACTGTAAATCATAAAACCATTCTGAAACTAGAGATTGAGTTCTAAAATAATGTATATTTTAATCAGCATAATAAGACATAAGATTCATATTTATCTAATATATTATAACTATATCAGATTATTTAGGCATAGATGATATAGTGGTGTCTGGACATGGCCTTTTTAACAATTAACTTACTATTAGCATAATTTATATTAACATACACTCAGTATATAAATTAAGTTCTGTGTATATCCCTAAGTTCTATGGCATTATTTTTTAAGAAATATTTTTTTTCATTGTTAGTATGTCTAATTGTTCGGAGTTGAGGGAGTTATATTTCAACAGAATTGAGGGTAGAATTAATCCAGTTGTTATTATCCCACTAAACACCAGTTATTAAAGAAATGTTCATTACCTTTGAACCAAAGGCTAGATCCAGTAAAATCTAAAATAAGAGGTACTAAATGCTACTATAAATTAATTCCAAAGTACTATAGTTAAGCAATGCCTTATAGCTTCTTTCTTAGAACTTAATAGTACTTTTACCATAATGAAGAGTTTTTGTCATTCACCAATTATATGCTGAGAGGTCTTTTTGATTATCTTTTGAAGCAAGTAGGAAAGTCAAGTGAAAAATGTACATAGATCATTATATAAAAAATGTTGAGATAATTAAGTTACATTTATCATTAGCACCTTTCTGGCTGATTCAACAAACATTTATGAAGTCTTGCCCTAGAAAAGATGTCTCAAGATACTAGAGTGTTCACTGGGGGGAAAGTGGTATGAATGGCTAGATATAAGCAAACACTCCTACATTTTGTTGCAGAGACTTCTTTTTAGACAAATCCTCAGGATGAATGATAATGAAAATCATCATAATGGCATTCTATCTATAATATAAAGACACACTAGACTTAGATTGTCTTGCTAATTTATATCCATTGTTAAATGAAGCTATAGAAATAAACATGTTTACTTAGAGATGAGGAAAGCTAGACACACAAAAAAGTTAATTAACCTTGTGGTGATCCAAGTGCTAGTCAGTGACAAAAACAAGATACAACATAAGGTGTCATATCTACAGTCTATGCTTTGAACCATTACAGAATAGACAATTTAAAATAAAGTACAATATCTGACAGAGAATAAACCTAGTATACACATAGAGATTGGTGTCCTAATGTGATGGCAGACAAAATTTCCAAAGAATTTGAAACACCGTCATTGTATATGGACACAATAGTTGTTCTAATTCCAATGTAAATTAGGTACAAACCTCTGCTCTAGAGCCAAAAAAAAAAAACAAAGCAAAAACTACAAACAAAACAAAGTAAAACTGAAGCTACACTGAGCATCTTATCAGTTATTATTATTATTTTATTTATTTTATTTTTTTTGCAGATATGTTGCAGTTACACTTTCCTAATATAACATAGCTGCTCTGTAAAAACTAGCCTCCAGTGATAAAGTAAAACTTGCAGATTTAAGTACTCTTTAGTTTATTTATTGAGTGCTTCTCTGTACCAGACACAGTGCTAGAGAACACAAGACAACATAAGACACTAGGAAGACTCAAGGAATAAACCTGTTTAATGGTTGAATCAGGCCTCTTGAGAGCAAATTTGAAGTTTGCCAAAGCCTGCCATGGCAGGAAAGTGTTTACTGCTCATCAAACAGTATGTGCTACAGAGTATTTTCTAGTCCCCCTGTGGGTATATCAGGCTTTGTTCTGGCCTGCAAGTTATGAGTAGAAACGTCATGTATCACCTTTGTATCAAAGTATGAAGACCAAGTAACTCAGCACCTCTTTTTATCCCCTGCTGTGGTATCTTTGAGAAACATGTTGAGATGACTAGTTCACAAGACCAGTTGCTGCCTGGAGAGACAATGATCTTGTGTCAGAATTTACAGACATAAGAACTAAACTTTTGCTAAGGCAATAAGATACAAAGGTTACTAATTCATTGTAATAGCATTGTCTGGTCCAACATGAATAATATACATGGTTCTTTTTCCTTCCCAAGGCTCTTGCTAAATGAACTCTTTCAAAACGTATCAGCAGTTACTTAATGATGATGCCCCTGATTCACAGAGGAATAATTGAATGTCTTCAAATAGAATATTTTGCCACTCCAGGAATTTCCTGTGTTTCCTTGAGGTCTTATTCTTGAGGATTCCAGGTGTGGTACCACATTGTGAAGCTCCTAGCCATGAGGTCAAGAAGATCAACTTACAGAGCTATTTCAGGTCCTAGATCATTTTGACAGATATATATGTAATTCCGTACCTATTCATGAGGAGAAGAGTAAAAGAGAAAAAGTTAAATGACATCCTCTAGATCAGTGCTGTCCAAGAAAAATATAATGCCAGCCACATATATAACTTTAAATGTTCTATTAGCTACATTAAACACACACACACACAAACTAAACTTAATATACTTTGTTTAGCTCAATGCATCCAACAATGATTACTTTAACTTGTGAACTAATAATGTATAAAAGTCTATGAATTCCACATGAAGTCTTAAAACACATGATGTGTTTTAATTTTAAAGAACATCTTAATTTGGACTAGCCACCTTTCAAATATTCCATAGCCACACGAGGCTGTATTTGACAGTGCAGCTCTAAATGTAACAAATTTATTTCACTTCTATTGAGCTTGTGTTAGGCACTTCATTAGCTAGGAAAACCCGCATTATTGTTGAATTTATGTGTTAACAAATGAATGCACTCAGAATTAGAAAGTGACAAAGACAAATTCAGTCCAATGCTCCCTTCTACCCCTGAAGATGGAGCAATGCCCTAGGCCAGTTGACCATGGGGGAGTCCTCTGTAATTGAGGCAGAAAGGATGAATCCCCCAAATAAAGTAATGGCTTTGATGATGGAGAGAAGGATGGAGTTAACGAATATTAAAGAAGTATAACTGGTGCTACTCTATTTGATAATTGATGGTATATGCAGATGGGGAATAAGGAAGGAAGGGCTTATTGAGGGTGGGTTTCTACTTCTGACTTGAGCAACTCAGTGGGCAATGATGGTGTCTAGAGAAAGACTAACATAGATGGGACTTGTTAACCTGAAGTTGGGATTCAGCAATTTTTGATCACACAATTTGCTTGTACACTGCAAGGAACCTAACCCACTTTTTTGTTTGTTTGTTTTAGCATGACCATGTTATACTTGGTAACAAATTCCAGATGATAATGATTTAACACCTACTAACCACTTAACAAAAAATTATGTCTACATAACAATGCTACACATGGATTGGAAATTTTTTATATTACCAATGGCTAGTTCAACAACCTCATATTGACAGTGTGTAACATTTATAAACTTCTATTTGTGTCTTTCTATCTTTGTTAAAGATACCCACTCAGCTTCATCACCATACTAGCAACAGTGGAGAGTTTTGCAGAGTTTTATAATTGTGTGCTTATCTTTGGACCTGTAAGAACAGTTCTAAGTGACGTCACCTGGGCCTGAGCCATCTGAATTATCAGGGTCTATCAGAGGATGACATGCCACGTACTTGGGGGAAAATCTTATCTTAAAAACCCAAAGGGATACAGCTTTTTACTCTGATCAAATCACATTATTAACTGCAGAATGTAGGATATAAGATCTGACTTAAAACAGAACATGGAATGATCTCAATATCTCATAAGCTCCTGACAGGTACTACTGGTCCACAGATAACTGTAATGGGGGGGGGGGAATGTTACAATTATCCTGGAAAGTCATAATTGTGATATTTTTATTTCTCTGTATTTACTATAATGAGGAAAATATTCTTTGCAATAAGTGGAGATATTACAGTATTTGTTTATAGGTGAACTTCATTTAAATTGGTTTCGAGTGTATCTTTATGGAAGCGTTAACCTCACTGTAACCAGCACACGCAGCCATCTTTGATAAGTTACTTACAGAAATGCTGTAGCAGATCACTACAGATGCTCTAGATTAGAGGGAAAAACAGTCAAGTTTCCTATTACTCACGAAGCTCACTTTCAAGATCAGTAGTAAGTTTTACTGTATTTTATAACATTTTCCAAGATTGCTTTGACTTTTTCATTCATGGCTCTGTTTTACTGTCCATTAATTATACCCTCAAGAATTAGTTGTTAGACACTAGAATTGGACCTAGGAGGATTCTGCAACTCTTGAGATTATAAGGCAAGGGTTATACAAAATGAATATGTCAAGAAGGTGAAAGAATCTTCTGTAGCCTCTCTAAACGTTGAAGATATTTCATCATAGTATTTACACACTCCAATGCAGTAGAGAGAAAGCTTTACTTTGATCACAGGTCTCCTTTTTGTGAAAACGACTGTTAGCTGATGGTATGAGGAATTGCATTATCCTGGGCCCTTACAGGAATTCCCTCGTGTTTTGAAATGCTCTAAGATGCAATTGACCCAATGCTTATTTTTCCTCAGCCACTGAAAAGAATGTTGAAAACCAACTTATTCCCTTCCCATACACTATTATCCCAACTTAGCAGAAATCATCCTCTAAAAGTAAATAAAATTTTGAGAAAACTATTGACTACAATGAGTTTCAGGTTACAGATTTGTAAGATGAGAAGTCAATGATTGTTCAGAACTTCAGACATCCAAGGCATTGACTAAATCTTTACCTAAATTTCACATTACGCATGTGTGATTACTTGAAACTATATCAGAAAAAAACAGTATTTTGTTTGTATAACTTTTATCAAAATTTGTTTCATATAAGTATTTAAAAATAAACTTTTCTGATTATTTACTTTCTAAATTCCTATTCAAATAAAACATACACCTGGGATCTTTTTACCATATATAAGTACATGTGGCTTATGAATTAATACTTGTAAAAATCAAATATATAATGATTTTTCATATATTTAAGTTTATCTTATTTCACTGTCTTTTAACCAGCTAATCACCTTCTGATTTTTCCTTGACCTATTCTAACCTCCTATCATCCTTTCAATTTCTTAGGTCAACTGAGACATCAGCAGATAGTTGCCATTTAATCATTTTCATCCTTGATTTGATCAATTTCCATATGGCCGTTGCCTTGTATAAAAATACTCCATATCACTTCTCAAAACCTTTTACAAATCCTAACTAAATCAAGGTAGTCATATTAAATTCATAAAAATATTTTACTGTAAGAGATCACGTATTTAGCCTTATGTTGCATCTTGTTTGTAGACAAATATACAGTTGGTGTTTCTTTGCTAAGTCTTAGACATATAAAATTAAAGTATGCAATTCAATATTATGAAGAAGCTATGCCAACACACCGAAAACACAGAGGTTTTTAGTGATTCAAGTCATAAAACCAGCTCAAAATAAAAAGGTCTACTTTAAGAAAAATACATGCTACAACTTGATGAAGCATGAAAGATAAAAACATGTAAGAATAGTCTTCCATAGTCCCAAAATTACATTAGTCATATTAAATTCTTCAATTTGGAAAACTTAGAACTCAAAACAAAGATTTTACCTACAATTTTAATCTTTAGTTTTGATTGAATTTTTGTTCTCTAAAATTTGTGAACTTCTTCTAAATTCAATTTACTTAAAAGTATTGCATTTCTTTTTATGACAGGGAAGAAATAAGTAGTTTTTGGTTTTTTTTTAATGTGGGTGGAAACTCAGTGCTAATGAGTTTCATGGTAGAGAATATATAATGTAATAAACAGCATTTCATTATAGAACTGTCTTGCATTAGTGTACCTATATATCTTATAGATAGGGAAAGGAGTCAATTTTCAAATAAAAAATATTGAAATGCATACATTTATCACTAAAAATAACATAAAGGTGAACACAAATGAAAGTGAAGGAATTGGATGTAATTATTCCGCATGTACAATATTATACGGAAATTTTGTTGAATAATTCTGGATTTAAAACAGGTGAACAAAAGGAAGTTTAGTTAGAAGTTTTTGAAATTTAAGAGGTAGTCAATGGCTTTCTAATTTTAATACCCCTCCCCCGCCACACACAAATACTTAACATTTCATAAAATGTATGTGGAAAGCAGTTGGAATTAAGGAAAAAAACAAGTATTTTGAATTTATAATTAAATCAGTCATAATCTTTGTTTCTTGCTAGTTTTCTGAAAATTATTTACTATAGGTACTTGAGTTGAATAAAACCACTAACTTCTGAAAAAAATCATAAATCTAAATGTAGGAAGAGACAGCAATTAAAAACATTGTATGTTAGATATTATTTTACACTTTTCAAAAATAACATTTAAGTATTCATGTCTTCTAGTATATATAGAAACATAAGAATTTTTATTGTGAAAACAACAATTAGTTTTATGTAAAAAGGGTAATTTATTTTAAAAATCAGAAAAGTATATAGAATCACTAAATAACCTGCATTAGCCATAGCACAATTGTTACTCAAATTTTATGATGCATAATTCCTGTAGAAAGGCAATTTCCTAGTTTTTAGAAGTGGAGTGCATCATAAATCACATAAATTACTACTGGGTATTTTGCATATATTAATATTTTCAAACTTTTTAATTTCATAAAGAACCAACTGAAGGGCATATTATTTCTTGGAGAAATATCACAGAAATAATATTTATATCCTTAACAAAACCTTCAGAGACAAATTCCAGTTTTCATTTAATTTTACATACTTAAATATATATTATGACTATATGTTACCAAGGCAAATTTATCTAGCAGGTAAAAAGCAAAGTAAAGTTTATAATATCTGTAGCTAATGATCATATTTAATTTTAAATATTTTTATTTCCATCTTTCTTCATATTAAATGAACAGTAGAATGGCAACTCAAAATAATCATGAGTCCTAAAATAAAATTTAAACACAAAGTTTTCAGATTGCTTACTTTAAGTTCTATTTCTCTTAAAATAAAAGAATTTTAATTAAAAATCTGTTTACTATCAAATATCACTCCATTTAAGCAGAAGAAATAGTAGATATACCCATTTATGAAATTTAAATATAAATTAAAATAATTTTAAAATAATGTTTTAAATATTTTTATTAATATTTACTACAAAAGATGAGCAAGTTATGTTTTTTATATGTTCAACCTTGTGTTATAATGTGCTGCTTGATACCATATCTTGCATAAAATACTGGTATTAATAGAATATTTTTCAGGAATATTCAAGTATATTGTACATATAAGATACATACTATGTTATATATTGTTTTAAATGAATACTACATGAATTCTATAATACATTTTGTGATTTTTACTATTTTTTATGATATTATTAGCCATTACTGGCGAAAAGGTAACTTTCAACATCAGATTTTGTTGATGTGGACACAAAAGTAGGTATTTTAGGAAATGCTAGGGATTGTTCCTGGTGTAATTATTTTTCAACCAAATTATCTATGGCATAGGAAATCAATATTTTATCTTATTCCAAATATTCTACAAAATGAAAATTTTGAAAAAAAAACTTAGCAGATGATTAATGTATATTTGAAAATTCAGAGGAAAAAAGGTCATTCTGGAATAATGTATCAAGACCTCTTTTTTATTCTTTTCTTCTTTGAATCACAGTGTTATCTCTTCCAAATAATATTCTCTTATATTATGGTTTCTGTAAGAAATCTGGACTCCATAATTTTACTGATATTTTGAGTCTTCAATTAAAAAGATGATTTTTTTCAAGCTCTGTTTTGTGTGCCTTTCACAGAGACTCTTCCCTTTCTAACCTTTTCTAATTTTTTTTCTTTCCCAGACTTCTAACCCCCACAGTTCCAGAGGCTGACTGAATGAGGCATGTTGTACAGAAACTTCTGGACATGTTGTTAACATCTGACACAGTGAGTAAGAAAAAAGCCAGCAAAGTCAGCAGGCAGATTCAAAGAAAAGTGGCAGCTTCTGGAGATGAAAAGTTTGCGTGTTTTTGCTAGTTGCTAGTTACCTGCAACACACTGGTTAAATTCAGATCCATTCACTTCTCAATTGCTGGCTTTCCCTAAACCGTTATAATGCAAACCAAAAGGACCTTTATGGATGTTTTTAATTGATGTCTGTTATTTAGTCTTGTCTGACATTTTCCACAATGCTTTGGTAGACGGCATTTAATTATGTAAATATTTCTGGTTACTATTTATGGAAGTGGTTGCCTGCATTTCTCTTTCGATAAAGCGTTTAATGCTTTCACCCAGAATCCTTGGAGGAGTCATCTGAGTTTGGGAAGTTTAGTGTTGCCCTTTGTACTTCAACTTTTAATATCAGGGCACATATTGAAACCATAAACACAATGAAAATTCAAAAAATATTTCGACAATATTAGAAGAATATATCCCCTCCTTTTTTATCCTTAAAGAGCCAAGGGCATGGGGAGTGGCAGGAAGAAACATTCTTAAGATCTAAGCCCTGGACGCCATCCTGTGAGTGCTTAAAACCCTTAGAAACGTGCAACCTGAAGAACACCCCCTTTCGAAGTCTAAAACAATATTAGATTCCCAAAATATCGGCAAAGAAAGCCTTACCGTCAAACGCTTGCAGCAAGTTCCAGCTCTGACCCAGACTGAAAAGCTAAGCAGCTGGTGAACAAAAGTTTTAGCTTTTTTTTTTTTTTTTTTTTTTTTAACGAAGTCTGCAAAACTAATTTCCCTCAAAATAGGGCTCAATTTCCGTTAAAGAAAGCAGCACTTACAAATCTCAGAATTCGTGATCACCCCCACCCCACCTCACGTCTAAGCACTGGAAAACAATTCGAACTTTCACACGGATGTCAAGGTTTATTGAGAAGCCACTATTTTGTAGGACTTAAAAGAAAAGGGAGATAGGTTGAACGCTTGAGAGAGTGGGCCAGTGAAAAGCTCCCGCCTTGGGGACACTTCTCCAAGATTAATCAATACTTTTGTCCTAATTCAAACCAGATGGCTGGCCTAGTTTGCTGTCCCCATTAATTCCATTAACAACTTCAAAGACTTGGTCCCCGTCCTCTGGACACCTGAGACAATGAAAATAAGAAGGCGACGCTGCTGGTGGCACTTTAGGGTCCTCCTGGGCGGGATAGGTGAGCGCAGATACTCTCCTGATGGGAGACTCTTCCTGCCGCTCATTACCGGGGCTTGCTTGCCTCGTGTAAACACTCGGCCCCCAGCAGACAATGCCGCCCCTCAAACAAGTGGCAGCATCAAAGTCGAGCTGTCGCTTGCACTAATTCACTGGTGGCCAGTGTTCGAACTCATTTTCCGTGATGCACGGTTAACCAAGCAGATATGAAGCACCCAGTTTAGTGAACTTTAGGGATGTCAAAGTAATATTTCTCAGTAAATGGAACCAGGGCCAGGGCAGGGGAGGGGCGAGGGGTGCTATTAACTGATTTATTTTTGAGAGAGAGGGAGTGGATTTCTGGAGGCAAATGAGACCTGCGCTGGCTCCTGAGGGGGAAAAACTGGAAATGTGTGTGTCATTTACACATCTCATGCGCCCAGGACAAAATTGCTGTGACATGTTCCTGACCCAGGAAAAGTTCTTAGTGGACAAGTAACTAGGAAATTCACTGGGACCAGGAAAGCAGAGAAGGAGGCATTTGAGGTAAGCAGAGGAAAAGAGCTCCCACCTGGCTCCTCAGGTGAGGATGCCAGGGCCTGGACATATGCAACTGTCATTGCCCCATGCTTCCCTCCCCCCCGCCCCCCTCCCAACAGGTCTCTTTCCTTTTGGCACTCAGAATGGCCCTTTTCCGCCCCAGGGGCACACCCCTGCAACTTCGGACCTGGTGTCCGAACCCATTAACAGCACACCCACAGATCCCAGTTGAAAAACAACAACAAAACCACCACTGCGCCCAGGGCAGGAGGAGATGAGCAACCAAACTAGCTCTGATCTTTTCTCTTAACCCCAATGTTCCTTTTGTGCTCCTTAAGAGCTAGGTGGACCCCTAGCTGTCCTGCAGGTGACAGTATGCAAGGAGCACGAACGAGGCACCTTTATTGAGAGAAGCGAGTGGACCAGGCACGGGTTGCGGGGTTGCGCCGCTAGCAGCCCTGGCGGCCGACAGGGGCGGGCGGGCGTGGACTCGCTGAGCGCGTCCAGCGGGTTCGGAAGTGGAACTGGGAGCGCGTGGCGCAGACTGAGCGGGAGTTTTGGAGGGAGTTTGCATGTGGTCAGCGCCGGCTCCTAAGCCAGCCCCCAGCTCACATTACACTCTATTTATAACCTCTCAGAGCCGTTTCCCCCTGAAAGCAGTTCTCTGGGACCACCTTCTTTTGGCTTCAACCTCTCCTACTCTTGACATCTGAGTAGCTCCAAGGGAAGCTCCTGCAGGTCAGAGTGTTTATATGTAAAGGAGACTGGCCACTAGGGCTCAGGATCGGGATTATCAGAGCTCTGCGGAAACGCGGGCGGCTATTGTTTGGGGAGGGGAAAAAGTCACACGGTTTCCAGTGAAAAGTGACAGAAGGTGGTGGCGTTTCGAACCGTCCTGAAGTCTTCTGCCTGGAACCCGAGAGTTGCATGCTATGGAACACCCGCTCTTTGGCTGCCTGCGCAGCCCTCACGCCACCGCGCAAGGCTTGCACCCATTCTCCCAGTCCTCTCTCGCCCTCCATGGAAGATCTGACCATATGTCCTACCCTGAGCTCTCCACTTCTTCCTCGTCTTGTATAATCGCGGGATACCCCAACGAGGAGGGCATGTTTGCCAGCCAGCATCACAGGGGGCACCACCACCACCACCACCACCATCACCATCACCACCAGCAGCAGCAGCATCAAGCGCTGCAAACCAACTGGCACCTCCCGCAGATGTCCTCCCCCCCGAGCGCGGCTCGGCACAGCCTCTGCCTCCAGCCGGACTCGGGAGGGCCCCCGGAGATGGGGAGCAGCCCGCCGGTCCTGTGTTCCAACTCTTCCAGCTTGGGCTCCAGCACCCCGACCGGGGCCGCGTGCGCGCCGGGGGACTATGGCCGCCAGGCGCTGTCACCCACGGAGGCGGAGAAGAGAAGTGGCGGCAAGAGGAAAAGCGATAGCTCAGGTAAGGGCGCGCCGGGCACCCTGGGCGAAAGGGGCGGGGAGATGTCAGGGAAGATTCTCGCTCTATAGGGAGGCGGCAGTAAAGATGGCACAGGTCTTGCCCTTTCTGGCTCCCCGCCGCCAAATTCCCTGCAGCTGCTTCTGTTCTGTTATTTGGGGACACGTGTTTTCTCCCAGTGCAACACTGTAGCCAACCAACAGCATTAAACTCTCCAAGGCTCAAACTAGTTTACCAGAGAGTTGAGAAAATAAGCAGGGGGGAGGGAGGGCGGCGAGTGACAGTATGTGAAATCGATTGCGAAGCTTGGCGTCCCATCTGAGCGACAGGGAGAGGACCCAGCGCCCGCTGGGTGCGTGCGGGTGCCGTTCCTTGACTTTTTCCCTTGCAAATTCCCGACGCTGAGTGGCTCGATTTTTCCCATCGTTAACTGGATTTCCAAATTATTGCACAATATTTGGAACTTGCAGTGGAACTTGGCAGAGCGTATGAGAAAAAAAATTAGTATTTTTTTTTTTCCTGATCTGCGTTCTTTAAATAGCATCCTATTCCAAATGGTAAAATAATGTTCCTTTCTTGGGGAAGAAGACAAAATTTACGAATTCAAAGGATTTTAAGGACCGTGTCAGAGAATTATAAATAAATACATTCTCAGGCTCTTGAAGAAAGACGAGTCTCTGTACTTGTGTTGGTGTGGTGCTAATCTAAAGAGAGAATCCGAACTTCAAACGTAGCACGTAATGTCTTCCACCAAATGAGAATTATCAGAGACAAGTCCTGGGGAACAAACAGCAACCCCAGGAGCGCAGGTTCGCTGCGTCTCCGAGGCTGGTGTTCAAGGGTGCGCGCAGGAGTCGCTCATCTTTCTGGAGATAAGTTAAGTAGCCGCGCAAAAGGGAGACTTGCTGAATACAGATGCGTGAAGACACAGTCGCCAAGTAAATTGTAACAATCCAGAGAAACTGAAGCTTTCCAGACAATTCCCCCAAAGCCCTTACCTATCTGTATCATTTTGAAATTGTTAAAAGATGCGTTACAATTAATTAAGGGAGTTGTGAGTTTTCTTCTACAGCTCTACCGCAATCTGCGTTCCATCTTTTTGGAAGTTGTCATTTGTTTGATCTAGTATTTACAAATTTTTTACCGTTGCAGAATTGGTTTAACAGTCCTAGGAGGCAATTTCAGATATTGGTTTGCAGGATTGGCAAAATGTTTATCTTTCATAGTGCTTTAGGTAAGATCTCACAGAAATGACAATAATGGAGCCGCGTATTTCATGTTCCTTTGCAGCAATGCCATCAATTATTCTTCAGCGTAGTTATGGGAAATTTAACTTTTACTTTCAAGGTCAAGGGTGAACTTTCAATGCTTGACCCACACGTTAGTTTATATCTAAGAAAGTTACCATTAGTATTACTCATTTTCACTGGTATTTACTAACCATAAGTGAAACTCTTAAGACAGTTAAAAGGTTAATCACAGCAAGAAAGTTTTCATCTTCATTAAAAAATAAGTCAATTTTAGAATGCAGTGATCCTTTCATAGACTCAGAATTTGCTATCAGTAAAACATTTATTTTGGAAACAGACCCCAGTTTGGATTTGTTGGTGCATTTTTGCAATTACCAAGAAGCTCTTACTGTTCATTTGACTTTCCGCAATGAGAAATCTATGTGATGAATTGTTCCTTATGCTTCCTGAACTGAACCACTGCACCTAAGTTTCATAGGGAAAACTGAGTTTTCATATAGACATATGCTGTTTTGGTTGGAAGGAAACAGAAAAAGGGAGTTCGAAGAACTGGTTCCCTTAAATTATTTTAATGGTTACATTAATAGTTCAACTCTTCGTTGGTATGAAATAACCATATAAAAATAAGTTTATTTTTACACGTTGAAGCTAATAAATAGAGTACTGGAAAAATAAACAAACACAAACGTTTGCACCAGCTTCATCAAGTATTAGTAGATTACATCTTAAGTGGGAAACACAGTTAGTCATCACCAAGGATAGAATCACTGGGGAAGCAGAATGAGTGTTTTCTTTAATGGGATACTTTGAAAGACATTTTGACTAACTAAAAGGACATATCACAATAGTTTCTAGTTAAGTATATGTATACTCAATGAAAATAATATTTAATTTGCCAATTTTATTATTTGAGTTAGTATTTGTTGGATCTTTAGATAGATTTAAGTTCAAGATCTTTCTGCTGTGATGATATTCCATTAGGTGTTCCACAATTTATGTTACCAGTTATTTCATTTCAAAGTAGGGCACCTTGACCTAGCAGAAATTCAAGCAATGTAGAAATTTACTGTAATTCTAATATATTATTAATGTACATCTTTCATTGCTTATAGCACAGTTTTAATATTTCAATATTTCAAAAAATAAAATAAAATTTATTTCTGAACTCTTTTTAAATTTTAAAACTGTACTAGATGGAAGTCACATCATGTGTAGTAGAGGGCATTTCTATTTTGTTAGGTAGTTTATAATTACTCTGCATATATAGTTAAGAGTAAAGGTAGTGCATAAATCCATGACAAAGTCAGAACTAAAATTCTGGTATTCTTGCATCTAATACCCAGATTGTGTGTGTACGTGACTGCATGCATTTTTAATAGAATTTTAAGCACCAGAAAATGTTGAAAAACAACCCAAATTTTATCCATGGTAATGATGCGTGCACTTGCATGCATTTCCCCTTCCTATACACATTTACAAACTCAAGAAGCTTAAGGACCTAGAAACAAATATTTATGGATTTTATGCTTCCATTATAGTTTATTGACAATTAAAAATAACCAAGTTTAATAGAAAAGTACACTATTATTTTTTATATGTGTTAAATATTTTTGCAACTTTGAACCTGCTATGCAGTGTTACTGGCAAAGCCAACATCTGCCACACCTTCAAAGGAACTCTTAAAAATTGAGACTTTACAACTGTGCTTAAAACAATCTACACAAAGCAGGTGATTCTGAAAAAAGTCTATAAATAGGGTGAATTACTTGGCTTCAATTACATTTGATTGTTCTCCAAACAATGTAGTAATAGGTATAAAATGTCCACTTTCAGTTAGTATAACCAAAATAGGTTTTAGGCAGTTAATAGACAGTATAAATATGTAAATATTTCCTATTTAAATTAATTGAATGAATATAAGTACATGTTTTATAAAAAATAAAAATTATATAAAAAAGAGTGATTTAAGAATATGGGTTTTACAAGGCTTTGAATCATAGTAGATTCTTGTAAAATTATAAATATTTTATTTATAGCTACAAGATCATAAAATATTTATTGTCAAATTATGTCTGTCTTTATGCCTGGCCAAACAGAAGGACAGAAATGACATTAATAAACTGGAAGTTAGGGAATAATGTCTGACCCACCCTAACTCTGATATTATATTGTAAATTTTTCTATATATTTCAGTCATTATGTTTTCTAAAATGAAAAAAAAGTTACTTCATTATTCATCTTTGTGTTGCTGGATGATGTTTTTTCAACATTTGCTTTTGAATTTTTAAAAGTCTATTAGATCTTGGTTATTGTAGGAGAATATAAAACAAATGTCTCAAATTTATGGAATAAAAAAATACAATTTTTAGTCTTTTTCTTGGAGTGGTAGATTAATTTTAGTTGTGAACATATTTAAATGGTGACCTGAGCTCCTCCCCCACAAATTAAACTAATATTAATACCATGACCTATGTGAATATTTGCAAATATTATACACACAGATCAAGAGCATCATTTTCTGTAGAATTGAAGTGCTTCATTGTTAAAAATCAGCAATGAATGAAAGAAGAAATGCAAATAAAAATATAAACAGTTTCACATCCTGTGCAAATATCTTAATTTATAATTTATTTGAAAAGGAAAAGCACTAAATGCAAGGTGTGACACCTCTAAAACTTCCATTTTGGGTTAAAAACCCAGTATTAAATATTTAACATTTTTATCTTTGTTTACAGTAATTATCACCAGCAACTAATATGTTGGCACCTTAGAAACTGATTTTAACTACAAAATTTAAAATATATATTTTTAGCAATTCCCTCTATGCTTAAAAACATAGACCCTTCCTTCATCACTGTGTTGGAATTTGTAGTAATATTTGCCGTAAGACCTAAAGAGTCTAAGAAATTAATTTCACACACAAATAAAAAGTAGCAAAAGTGATTAACCCATTTTCTTAGACTCAGGGAAATTTGGGAAATGAATTTTATATTTATTAGAATTGACTTTTTTCATTTGAAAAATAACCTATGGATTAATTACGGTAATAACTGAATTATATAGTAAATTCTTACATATAAATCTATTATATACACTTAGCCTGGTAATGATGTCAATTTTATTCATTTCCTATATTAATGTGTGTGTGTGTGTGTGTGTGTGTGTGTGTGTGTGTGTGTGTGTTGGGCAATTTTATTCATTTACTGTATTGAAAATGGCAGTCAGAAAGACAAAACAAAGATATGAGGGTTTTTTAGGTTTTTATTTCAAATGAGAAAAACTGATATAATACAACAATATGTTTTAGTTTTAGACTATGTTCACCTCAGTATTTTATTTCTAAAATTTCAGAGCATGTCTCTTTTCCAAGCACTTCTATAATGATTGCAAACATTTATGAATGATAAATGTTAAGGATAGAAAAATATTAGAAAATAAAATACACACAGGAATTCCTTAATTAGTATTTGTTGAGTTAATAGCTGTAGATGATTTATCTCTGTCAAATTTTCTGTGTTTCTGCCATATTTTTTTATAGTAATAAAATATTTTGTGGGAAAATATATAGTAGTACATGAAGTGAGAGAATCAGGGAAGCATTTTTTCATTGCAATCATAAAATAAGAAGGATTAATTCCTTATTGACCAGTTAAATTGCATAACCTGGGTATATAGTATTGGTGACTGATTCTAATGGGGAAAAAGAAAAAAGATGAAACACAAAACAAGACCAAAGTCAAGAAATCAGAAATTGAGATATGTGCGATGTATTTTCTACGTAACGTATTTAAGCAAAAACGCACATTTTATTGATACAATTTATTTCTCTATATTATGTGTTTTAGCTATTAGTATAGTTTAATGATCAATAATGAGCTTTTTGTTAATGTTCTTTAAAAAATGAAGCAATAACATTTCCTCTATTTTTGTTATGATGTTCTTATGACTATTTCTTAGAATCGCTGTATTAAGCAGAAACCCCCCAAGTAGACATGGAGTATTACAATAAAGCTAGTTTCAATACTCTCTGCACTATTCCTAAATCATAGTCATTGGTGAGGTTCAAAATCCAACTGGAAAAAACACTGCAGAAATATTCTATTTCTCTCATTGAGTGAACGATCATAAAGATTGTATGGGTCTTCAATCTACATTACCTGTTTTGAGGTAGAATTGATTTCAACCTGATGCCCTTTTCTCTAATGGTTTTGCATTTTATTATTAAAAATGTAGGAGATTTATTTTCACTTTAATAAAGTTGCTTTAGATTGTATTTTATGATACAGAATAATCAATAATATACCTGTTGATACTTTTGTATAACTTTCAAACATTGTTTTTATATTTCAGAGTATTTTTATTTAAAGCCTTAAATATATTTATTACTAAATGAACTGAAAGTTGCTCGGTAAGAGTACACATTCATATGTGATTGGAGGGGTCAATAATTGAAATTTTAAAATATACAATAAAAAGTAAACCATTATGCAGTAAGCCTTCACTTATAATGTTATATTTTCCACAGCAATATAATATTTCTGAATTTATACATGTTACCGTTCATAAATTTGGTACTGTGAATTAGAATATTGGTTTTCATAGGATTCTGAAAACATTTTATGATATGTTCTCTGGTCTCTTACATGTGCATATGAACAAGAATAATCAGGTAAAATCTATATTATATGTATATATTTTTGAAAAGGGTTTGTATGAGCGGTAGGAAAATTATTTAAAAATAATTACTTTACTCTCCCTATACTATATAGATTTAAAATTAATAAACTGGGTCTTTAGCTTACTTTTAAAAGTTAGCATTTTCTTAGAAATTTGATTTTTCTAAATATTTGTGTATGTTGGTGACTTAATTTTTACATCCTTGGAGTTTCTACTTTTACTGCAAATATAAGTTTACTAGTTAATACTCATAGTGGTAAGAATGTTAGGGTTTTAATTAAAGATTTAAATTCAGAAATTTTTAGCTTCAAAATTTTATAGAATAAATTCAATTCAAATCTTTCAAATATATTTAAATATCCTGTTCTTTTTTCATAATATTTCTTTCTAAGATATTATAGATAAGCTATAGTGATTGAAATTATGAATATAAAGTTTTTATATTTCATAGTTTTTAGATTTTACTGTGTTTTAGTAGGTAAGCTAATGGTAAAAAGAAAACAGGGAGGGTGTTGAATTAACAAGAACATGGCAAATACACTTAAAGCACACTTTAAAATAACCCATTTACATAAAAAGATACACACATACTAGTACATAGAATTTCTAATTTAATTACTTGATAACAGATCACCTGAACTAGAACATCTGCATTAAACACTATAATGCGATGTTAAATGTTCCCCTTTACAAAATAAAATGTTGGGCTTGAAGTATATATAGCAGTGTGGAGAGTCCCACAAATTGAAATTGATAATCAATGATAGTCATTAAAATCAAATATGCCAACTCCCCTGCATTTTTTTTTTAAATCTAGATCATTATTCTCCATACACTTTGAGAGAATTCCATTATACTACAAGATTAAAAAAAAAAACAAACTCCAGTTATCTTACAAGACTGTGGGCAAGAAAATGAGTAAGATGAAGTCATCTCTCTCTCCAGGCTCTGGAAACCCAGAGGTGGGTCCAGCTTAGGCTGGTGAATGCCAATAGAATTTTAAAGGCCTGGAATTTTGCTCTTTGAAAATATAGCCTTAGAGCTTTGCCAGAAATGACACCCAAATAAAAACTTGATTTTGCAGGGCGGTAGTTATTTGCAAATGTAGTGGTGAAATGTATTCAGTGTCTGTAGAGATGGCTTCTTACACTGTCTGGACTGCACAGTAAACTTTTGGATAATTTTTCTTAGCTTCTTGAAAAACAATCAAGCGAAACTGAGGTGTATTCTTATTAGATGAAATCAGATAAAATGGGCAAATAACTTTTTTTTTTCCTTAAAGATTTATTTTTATTGTTTTTGACAGAGAGATAGAGAGATACAGAGACAGAGAGAAGGGGGTGGGCCCAGAACAGTCTCCATAGTTGCACATCATTGGTTTTTCCACATAGTTTCATTCCACAGGTGGGTGAAGGGCTGCACAGGGCAGGAGCTGGGCCGGGGTCTCACTCTGGTGAGAACTGAACTGGGGACACTCCTCAGTTCAGCATATGGGTCTGCACGGCCAGGGCCGGGATTCGATCCTTGGCCCCCAGGTCTGCAAAGTGAGCACTTAGCCCACTGAGCCATCCTGGCTTCCCCTGAATAAATTTTATATAATGAACAATTAATACCAAGTAAATTTCACAGAAGATTGATTTGAGTTTGATCGCAAAAATGAGTAGTTCAGTAAAATAGAATTGTGCCATCAAAAACTTAGTGGAAACTTAAGTAGATAAAATGTAGCCTTGATTTGGTAGGAAACCAGTCATTTGGCAAATGACTTTCACATTTTAAGAACCATCTGACTTTATTACTAACTTGAAATTAAGTGAAATCCCTTCTTTAATATTCTTCAAAAGTAAAATGAGCTCACAGTGTGTTCGCTGCTTTTCAGAATCATAATCTCTGCAACTACAGGTGTAAGCTCTGTCTACATTGGAACTTGTATTTTCTTATTTGAAATATAAATGGGTCTGACTTATTCAACTAGAGAGCATCTAGATATAAACTGTTGAGACAGATTGAAATGACAGGAAAGCCAGAGGTTAGGCATCCAAGTCTGGGGGCCTGCTGCCGTCCACATTTCCAGCATTACCATCTTTTGCATGTCTACCTTCAAAATTCAGGGCATTATAGATATCTTTTTTCCAGAACTAGTCCTTGTTTCCGGAAATAGAGCTTTACCAAATTCATTCTTGAATACACAGAAGTTTGGGAAAATAAAAAGGAGCATCAATATATTTTTTGCATATTTAGCCATTACTTGGTAATTTATAAAGAATTTATCTTATTTCTTAGTCATCCTATCAGATAAGGAATTAGGTAGCACATTCATTGATGAGAGCTTGATGATGACTATTTGATAAGTAGCGTGTAGGGAAGCAACAGGAAATAGTGAATTACCCAAGGCCTGCCCACAGTTGGAAAATATTAGAGCCCCTTATACAAGAATCCAGAATCCAGAATCAAGTGAGAGCTGCAGGACATAAGCCTCCTGGCAAAGTTGGAACCTCAGGGGGAGCATTGCAGCTGATATTAAATATCATCCAGCTATCTGTCTTCATGCTTTCCACTCTCCTTCTGTTGCCTCCCATTGGTCGAATGTAATCAGAAGACAAAGAAACAGAGCACAGGGGTTTCAGTGGATGAAATCTGTAGATGGCAACCTAAGGGAATGCAGGACACAGAAGAGAAATGACCAGAGTTGCCCTAGGAGAACACATCTCATTTTGTCTCTTACTAGCTATCATTTATCGGTAACTTCTCTGTAGTTTAGTTTCCTAACAAATGTACTGAGTTAGTAAACATAAAGTACTTAGAACAATGTCTGGCTCAGTAGGTATTAATGATTTTTCATCATATATCAATGTAGGTGCAATTATGTCATATGTATGCTCACCTGAAGATAATTTCTGTCTTATGTTGACTGCTTTTTTCATTTTACTATTATCACTGTAGAAATTGTCACTTGCTTAAAAGTTTGCTAAAAATTTAAAATAATCTGCAGCTGTCCCTCACATTATAAATTGAATGCTATTTTTTGAAATGTAGGGCGAGTTCTAGACCAAATTATGTAAAAGACTCAAGTTGCCTTCCTTTAATCACCCTTAAGATTCTCATTCTGTATGTAGCCTCTTGTGTGTGGGCATCTATTTCCTAACCTTCTTTCTCAGGTGTATCCTGCCACTTCTCTATCAAACACTTGTTTTTCAGGAGAAAAATAGAGTAGACAGGCATTTAATCAAGAGGGAACACAACTCAAATTAAACCAAATGAATTTAAATATGATGGTAAAATTTTAGATCTCTGTTTCATTTGTTAGCTTGGAGGTTGGGCATGATATTTTTTTGCTGTCTTATAAAGTATATTGCAAAGAACATGTACATATTTTAGCTCTTTATTATTTTTGTTGATTATTTTTGTTATTGTTGCTTAGGTTGGGTCCAGAGAAAAAAGCAAAACTCGCTTGCATTGCAAGTTTCTCATGAGTGATGGCTGATTTCACTCTGTTTAGCCTAATCACCTCTCCTGCACCCACAGTTCAATGTGGGGGATTCAAAAATGTATTTTGGAGCAATTCTAAATTGTGCATGATGGGCTGTGGCAGTTGCTTTTGACAAAAGTGTAGAATCAAGTACTGCTTTAAAATTTGAAATGCCCACTTAATTTTTTCAAAGCTCCTAGGTTCCTAACTATTTCATTCTTAAAATAAGGGAACTTTAGATGGGTTCTAGATTTATTGGGGTGATCTCTTTGTAAGTGTTAGTCTAATTACTATGTTGTACACCTGAAACTAATGTAATATTGTGTGTTACCTGTAAATAAAAAATAAAAAAGTATATGAAAGAGCACTAGCTAGCACTTTTCTGCCAGAAAATGGAAGACTGGGAGGAAATAAAAAGAGGGGTGCAGGAAGAACAAAACGTTTAATGTTCAGTGGTAAAGAGCAGAGACCAAAAGGGCCAAGTCACATCCATTAATTTGTTACTCTTGGATTACAGGTTAGGCTTAATTTTTATTTTTTTTTATAAATTGTAATCTATAATAGATCATTAGAATAAGAATAATCAAGACCCTAGAAGAGACCCAGCTCAATGAATGTATTTCCTAAATGAGAGAAAGCACCCAGAGAAGTTAAGTCATGTCTGTCCATTCAGCCAAGTAGTGGCAGCTGAACTTCCATATCCTGACTTCAGCCTAGTGCCCTAAAAGGAAAATCTCATAAAACATTTTTAAACCTTAAGTCTTTAGTCTTCCCAATAAAAATAAATTTCAGCATCATTTGAAATGTTGGCTACTGCTTTTGAGTGAATAAAATGTAATTTCACAAAGTGCCTTACTTGGGTGTAAACTGCCTCTTTCTGAATCTGATTTTATGTCACATTACCTCAGTGATTTTTCATTCTTGTTTTATGAATATGAATGCTGTTATACGTTCTTAGCTTCAGTTTTCTAATTTCCTAGTGATGTAGTTCTTGCTAACTCTTGCTAAATTGAGCTTTACGTATAATCCATTTGCCTTTTGGTGTTCAAAGTCATAAATAGCAACAAGTCAACATCTAGCAGCTTTCACTTGTCTCAAATCACTAACTTTATCTCAACTTTTAGGTATGTATTGATCTTATGTTTTAATTTAATGCAATCTTCTTGTACAAAAATACTCAGAAATATTAATGATCATTCATTTTGTTTTCACCAGTCAGTTGTGTCTTCCTTGTTTCTCCTGCTCTCCTGCCTACACCAATATTCCCCATGATCTGTAAACACCAAACCCATCTACTCTTCCCCAATACAATGAACAATGTAAGCTTTGGAACACCAACCTCTCATGCTAATTTCACATCATTACTTTTTAACCCTCAAAATACAAAATTAAACATGAAAAATACAATTCATTCTTCCATGATACATTTTCCTTTTTTGTCTAAACACAACTATATTTCCAAAATAATTTTTAAAAGCCTATTTTTTTCATTGTTAATTTTAAATTACACTCAGGATACTTTCACATTAATGGCCTCAGTTGATGATTTCTCTTTTGCCACTAGGCTTATCTCCAGGACTCAGACACGCTGCTTTTTCCTACACAGCTCAGCCCAAGGCTATTCTATTGAACACTGTTCAATATGGTTTTCCTATTCCTACCTTGATGTCTCTTACACTTAATTTAGTTTTCTCCCTAGGACTCCTGATGGAGCTGTCTTCTGAGTATTTTTATGTCTTTTCATTCTTCCCTAATGGAATCCTGTATTGAACATAAAATAATATTTTGGCTAATGGTCATCAATGATATGCTACTAGATTTAACTTGTACTGACTCTTTTTTTTTAAGATTTGGTTTTTGAGAGATTGTGTGAGAGAGAGAGAAGCGGGATGGGGTGGGGGGGCGGGCAGAGGAGTCTCCACAGTTGTACATCATTAGTCTTGACATAGTTTCATTTCACACAGGTGGATGTGGGGCCCCTCAGAGCAGAACTAAATTGGGGGCCTCCCATATGGGAGGGGAGAACTCTCACTGCCATCTTGGAGCTTACCAGTTGCACTGCACTTCAGCATGTGGGTTTGCAAGGGCCGGGTCCAGGATTATATCCCCAGACTTCAAGGTTGCAAAGCAAGCACTCAACCTGTTGAGCTATCTTAGCATTCCAACTTGTACTGATCCTCACGTACAAACAAATTTGGTTTAATGTTAGATATATGTATGTATGTATATGTGTGTGTGTGTGTATTCACATACAATTAAAAATAATATGTAATATAATATAATTATATACTATAACCTCATATATATTATGTCTATAATCAGATAGATAGAAATATATAATTAGAGCAATGCTTTCCTAATGAAGTGTTCTCTTCATTTAGTCAGTGGAATGCAATACTAAATCTTATTTTAAAACAGTGTGTTTATACTTTTTGATGTGGGTACCTAAATATATATAGTCATAGCTGCATTCAAGGAGTATCTTCCATTTACTCAAGAACCCGTAGTGACATGTTACATATTGCTTACTATCTGATTTCCTTGTGTGAAAAAAAATTATATATATATATATTTTTTTTTTCTTTTGAAATGAATTTTGAATTTTTTCAATTCAATCATTAAAAGATTTAGTTGACCCACTGGGCCAGTTTAGTTGACACTGGTTTTACTTTCATTTTAACCAATATATCTTCAATAAACTTGTTTATATCCATCCCTTGTTAAAAAAAAAAATTATTTTGAGAAAAATTGTAAATTTACATACAGTTGTAAAAAATAATAGAAAGGAATCCCATATACCCTTTACTCAGTTTCCCCCAATGATAATATCTTCCATAATTATAGTATAATTCAATAACATAACCAGGAAACTGATATTGATATAATCCAGGAAACTAATGTTGATATAATCCACTAACTTTATTTATATTTTATAGTTTTACAGTGTGTGTGTGTGTGTGTGTGTGTGTGTGTGTATTTAGCTCTATGCTACCTACCAGATATATTTTGTATTTCGGTCACATAGCCTGTAATATTTTTTCTAACTTATATTCATTATTTTCATTAAAATCTGGCTTGTGATATATTCTGAGGTCAATTCCAACCTATACTGATAATTGCATTTCCCTCACCAAATTAATATCTATATATTGCATAATAATACACTTAAATTTTGCCTCCTGGTTCTCTTGGCTATTCCTATTCCATGTCTCTAGCCTCCAATTTGAATTACATGTGCTCCCAATAGAAGTCAGTGTCCTCTTTTCCTTTTAGTGTGGGAGCCAGCATCCAGTGAGGTGCAAAGAAGTTCTGGGTAAATCCTATTGGTGGCATAAAATTGCTTCTCTAATGATGAATAAATTGTCTGTGTTATGGGTTTTACTGAAACTCTGGGTTCTAGGCTTTCAGCAGGGCAAATTCAAAACATTTTGGGGGCAATTAACAGGAATGTTTAGTGAATATCCAACTTAAGTAGTTATCTATATTTGTTTCTGATTTTTTTTTTAATGGATGTTTTCTGAAGTGATATACCTGTGAGTATGTGGTATATATTTACCATTTATGAATAAATCTAGATAAAAATAAATGTGCATTTATTTAAAATGTCATAAATCTATAAGAATATTTACATTTTAAATAGTAAGGTATCTATATTTTCAACAACGTAATGATTGTTAAAGTTAATTCAGTGATTGTTAAACCAAGTAATATATGGAAATGTCTCATTCCGTTATTTTTGACTGAGACATGAGATTTCACAAATATTCTGTGGAGTTATCTTGTCCATTGTTGAACTTCTGCACATTAGATACAGCTAAGTAATAGTAGTAGTATATAAAATATCTAAGAAAACCAAAAAATCAAAACTTAAAATCATTGAGAAATTGGGAAAATATAGAATATTAATCAATTTGTATTACAATATTGAATAGTGGCACAAATAGTTGGTGATTTGAAAAAGAAAAACATTATTTTCAAAAATGTCAAGAAGACTGAATTTCTTTAAAAAAAAGAAAATCTCCTTCTATGAGGACATTGAGACAGTGATAACTGATTCAATCCATGATTACTGTGTCTGTATCATTCTGCTTTGAGTATGACTGGTTAACCATATTCAAACAATGTTACATGATTAGAGAATGTGGATCTGAGACACTGACCAGTGACCACACATGAGGTGGCATGGCTAGTAAGGAAAGAGCAGTGATAGTGAGGGGTGCACAAGCTACGAAAGTTATTTCCCTGCTGGTTCTAAGCTGAGTCACATATGACATATTCTGTATGATGAAAGGAAAATTTGTAACAAGCTTACCTGTGTCCGTGAAGGTGCATCCATTTCTGCAAAGGGTTATAATGAGTTCATAATGTATTTTGACAATCTTTAAAAATTCTGCTGTTTATGATTTTGATACTGATTTTATTTTAATAGTGATTTTAATACATAGAGAAAAACAACCTTCAGACTCTCCATACTTCTGGCCTTTGTCATTTATGTGATATCATAAGATTACTCAGACCATAACTTTCGATACTGAGGTCACATTGGAACAATCACGGCACTCTTTAAAAATACTAGTGCCTCATAGATTATGATTAAATTACTGCAGAGATGGAATTTTTTTAATTTTATAATGGAAAATTATAATACTAAAAGAATAGAGAGGCTAGTATAAGAAGAGTATAATTAACCTTCATGTGCCTATTATGTTCAATATTTGTCAATACCTGGCAAATCTTAATTCAGTATACCATCCTGCTCTTCCCTCACATTGTCCCAATTATTTAGAAACAAATCTCAAATATCTTACCATTCATTCATAGTTTTGAAGGGATCAAAGTGTATCCTAAAATAATTCTTAATTGAACAATGCCTTAGCGTGAGATTTGGGCAGTTATCAAAATAAAAGCAAAATCAGAGATATTAAATTACGGAATTATAAATACAGAATTAAAATGAAGTAAAACACAACAATGGAAGTAAATGTAAAACAAACAAACAAACAAAAGAAGCAGAATTTTGAAAGTGGGAAGTCAAACAATTAAAGCATATTCAAAAATGTAAGGTCAACTAGGGAGATTCTTCCAGGCCCCTTGAGGAATAGGGAGGAGAACATTTTTCTGGGAAGGGGTGGGGAACTTGCCAGGAATTAGGCTAGATTTTCCAGGGGGAAAGTATGAAAATGTAGTAGAATCAGACAGTGGCAATTAATGATAAAAAGTATATTAATATTTGAAGCCTTTTAAAAGATGATCTTTGAGAGTCCCTGGTGTGAACTCCAGAATTACAAGTCAGGTACATGACAAACAGAAGAGCCTATCTGGGGAGACTTTAAGAAGAAAATGAGGATAAAGTATTCATCTTGGCGTTAGAAAAGAGTAAATGCAAAGGAGAGTGAAGTATAGGGAGTCTTATGTCTGTACTGTGAAACATCTGGGTCTGTTTGGCTGTGGCCATACCTTACATAATTAAGCTGACATAACCACCGTTTTCAATATGTGGGAAGCAGGAGGACCATTCATCAGTGAATTCATTTTTAATAGAGATTAACTGGTAATTAATTGATGATTGAACTTAACTTATGGGAAAAAACTCAATATTGACACTACGTATTAAGTTAAGCAAAGATATGACGAGATACTTTCATGTTAGAATTTATGAGTTGAGAGTGTACATTCATGTATTAAAATGTAGAAAAATGTTTATGTTTGCATTCAGGCTTAGGACCAATAAAAAACAGATAAATATATTATAGCATTGGGCCAGGCATGCGTAAGTGTCTTACTGTTTTTCAGAGGTTTTGTAACAGAAGCAGGCCAGATCAAATAGAATAATTTACAATTAAATTTAATTGGCAGTGTAGAAAAAAATGAGGAAAGCATTTTAATAGTTTTTAGTAAATAAAACTGCTGATTTACTTTTTTATTGAAAATTTGCTCAAAAGAGACTGGTGGCTATTTGTGTGTATGTGGGGTAATCTGTTACTTATGGTAATTTTTTTTTTTTTTAACCTCAGATGAATAAATCTTTATTTTTACCCAATTAAAAACAAAGTGTAGGGATTGTGGGGTAGCTCAACAGGCTGAGCGCTTGCCTTGCAACTGCAAGGTTTCAGGGATCAATCTCAACCCGGCCCTGCCTGGGCCTGTGCAAATCCACTGGTAACCACCAGGCTGGTGTACAATGTTCTTGCCTCCCATGCAGGAGGCCCCCAGTTTATTTTCTGCACTGCGCAGCCCCACATCCACCTCTGTGGAATGAAACTATATCACAACTAATGATGTACAACTATGGAGCCCCCCCCACACACACACACACACCCCTGCCTCACTCACCTTCTCCCAAACAATAAAATAAAGCTTAAAAAATAGTGTACTACGTAATGGACACAGAAAGTAGAGAAGTTATTTATTTATTTTACAGGAACCACTTAGAAGAAACAGTCTGAATATACAAAGCATCTCTTTATGGAAGTCCACTAATTGAAGTATATTAGTTAATTGCAATACAGTGGTTAAATGCATGTTTATTATACACAATAGAAATAGGTGACTTCCATTTTGAACAGTTTTACCTCGAAAACTTGAGATTTGAGAACACCAAACTAAATCAATAGGAAATTTAAATGTTATTCAAAGTGGATGGAATAAAGCGAATCCATTATTTAACTGTGTCCTAAAGAGGAGCTGAATTGGGAATGGTTGCTTAACATAAGAATCACAAACAGAATTGGTAAGGGATTTTCTTCATGAGGTTGTTGTGCTATTCTCAGGTCAGATATAAGTATACTGTACCCTGATTTTCTCTAAACTTCCTTTAATGTTAAATAAGAAATCTTTCTTATTTTACACTTTCTAATAGAAGTACACTTCATTTTGAATTACCTATTTACCTTAGGAAGCAGCATTAGTATTTTTGATCAAGTTGAATTCCTTAGAAACATATAACTCAGAGAAGAACTATTTGGATAAATGGTAATTAGTTCCAAGTTGTAGTCCGTTCTTCCCCTGTCCCTGGACCAAGACAACAATGCCTACTCTGTGCCAGGGACTTGGTTCCCTTCTGTGAGTAAACTAAGATGAATAGAACACCTTGGGGTTTCTGGAAAGTTCCATACCATTGTGGTAAGACAAAGATGCAAGCAACTGGATACAACAGTATGAAAAAGGATATAACAAAGTAGCAAAGGTGATGAAAATACAAAGAAAAATCCAGGAAAGTTTTAGGAATGATGACACTTGCCTCAATTTCTCTCACTTCTTGCTTTCCACTTTTAAAGTTTTGAGTACATGAAAAATAGACTGTGACCTGAATCAAATTAACTGTGGAAAAAAACATGAGGATTCATGTTGATTAATGAAGATATGAAATACAGTGTGGGTTTTGGGTTTCTGGAATCATGCACAAAATTTATGCTTAGGTATTTTTTGTTCAGACTCTCGACTTTTATGATTTAAGTGTTTCTTTGTCTTATGCACCAAGGTTTGTGGACAGTAATTGATCGTAGGTGGCCAAACTTTGTAATTCAAAAATATTGTTCCCAGGACATTATATGATTAAATTGGAATGGAAGGTAAGAGTTTTTGCTTGCTAGTAAAATATACTGTATTATTTTTGGCATCATATCAGTGTCATCTCAGTGGGGCAAGGGAGGATTAGGTCCATGGGAGACATTATAGTGTACATTCATATAGGCTGCCTATATAGGCATGACTGACATTATTAGCTTCCCGTAGTTCAAGTATTTACTTAGATGAATATTGTGAAACAAGTGAAATGACTTTGCACTTGACTTTCTAGGTTCCCCTTGTTTAGTCTTCTTGGAATTTCTTTCCATCTTTATTTTGAGAGTTGTTAAGACATTGCTGCAGGTTACGGTACATATTCAAGCATGGTGGAAGGGATTCTAGAATTTATCAAAACTACTTCTTCATTTTTAAAGATGAGAAAATCGAGGTTAAGAGAGTGGTACCGCTAAAACAGTATATGCAGAGCTAGGCTTAGTAACTTTCAATTTAATATCTTTCTCTTATTTATATAATTCGCTGTTTGAAAATGTCACCCCTTTTATTTATTAAGATGTCAATAGCTGAAATTTACCTTTTGAGCATTGCCTAACTGGTCACTTTCTACAACAAGGGTAAGGATAACATATAAATCTACTTTCCTAAACTAGCAATGTTATACTTTAATTACCACCATCCATTTGATTTGAGTGAATACTGAAGGTTAGTTAGCTTTTTTTTATATATATATATAATTTAATCGGGGAGGGAGAGAATTTTCACTAATGTGATCCCAGTGTCTTGCTTGCATATTTACTTCCTGGTAAAATCAATCAATCCATCAGTCAATCATTTATTTATTTATTTTTAAGATTTTTGTTTGTTTTGACAGAAACAGAGAGAGGCAGAGACAGATAAATAGAGAGAATGAGAGGTCCCAGAGCAGTCTTCATAGCTGTACGTCATCAGTTTTCAACATGGTTTAGTTCCACACAGGTGGATGGGGGCAGCACAGTGTGGGAACTGGGCTGGAGTAAGAATTTGAGCCATTCTAAATTTGATGCCCATTTTTCAAATTTTCTTTGAAAATTTAAACATTAAAAAATATAATATCAGTGATCAATATGACAATTCAATAGTGTTGTACTTGAAATCACTTCATGATCTGGAGTTAGAGAGTTTTCCTGTATTGCCAGTGCTCTTTCTAAATGCCAGACATCTTACTTAAATCCTCCTGATTAATCACTTTTGTTTTATTATTTATTTCATTATTTTTCTAAAGTTATTCAGTGTTACCAGTCCATTAGGATGCTTCTTTTTTCTCTATATTTTAGGGTAATATTAGTTTTATTTTCTTATTTTCTTTAAGTTATTCTGGAAATGTATGTGAAGGAAATCATATCAATTCATACATTTGACTGTATTAAATCACATGGGTTTGATTTGCCAAAATATATAACATTGTCTTGAACATTTTAGAGTGTGGTTAGAAGGAAGCCTGAACTGTAAGAAAAGTTTTTGTGTGTGTGTGATGTCCACTTAACTAATAAATCTGTCATCACTGACTGGTTTCCATTTCCTCAGAAATAAACAAATCACTATTAACTCCTTTGAAGCAGAAGACTGCCAGGAAACACAAAAGTCACTTTTGCTTCATCCTCCAAGATAAAGTATTTAATGAGTGGAAATGAGATGCAACAGAAGGAGCCGTGGGGTCTTTACACCTGCTAGAAAGTCCAGCCGCTCTCCATAGAGCAGGAATTCAAACAAACCTCAAACCTTGACGTTCAGCAAAAGTGCATAGACGAAGCCAAGAAGAAACTCTGCAGGGCCCTTGGAAATTCTGAAGTTAAAAGCCTGAGTTGTGGAAACATAGGAAATTTGAAAAAGAAAGGCTAGGAATCTGGAGGCCAGTACTCCCCAACTGAATTAGCTCCACAGTTGTTTTATCTTTAGTTTACTTTAAATTTTACTTTAAATCAAATGGTAACTGACCCTATATAAGAACTTTTATTAGAAATGCAGGGTCTTGGTTAAGGAGTAAACATCAAACGTTGATTGGTGAGGGCTTTTTGGTTTTTGTTTTTTTTTTTTAATATATATTTTATTTATTTATTTATTTTGACAGAGGAGAGAGAGAGAGAGATACAGAGACAGAGAGAGAACTGAACTAGGGGAGCCCCCAGTTCAGCATATGGGTCTGCACGGGCCGGGGCCGGGACTCGATCCTCGGTCCCCGGCGCTGCAAAGTGAGCGCCTAACCCACTGAGCCATCCCGGCTTCCCCTCTTTTTGGTTTTGTTTGTTTGCTTATTTAATGTTGTAGAATTCCAGACTTATGTTTTGTTTTTCTTTATATAAATTAAAATAAATGAGTCCCTTTAAAATAAATGCACATGCATTCTATTCAGCCATTTATTAGGGAAATACAAATTCACATAAAAGAAAGGGCAAAAAAGATAAGCCAAATGCCAAATCTCCTAGAAAGACCAAAATGCAAGTAAGGCGCAAAGGAAATAAATAGATAATAAAAAGAACACTGAAAGTGTATCCTAAAATAAAATTTCCAAGGGTAATATATACTGCTATTTTCCTTACATCTTATGTTCATTTTTTATTTGTGATGAAGAAATATATTTGTCCCAATAACAGAGCTAACCCCTCTTAACCTGTCTCCTTTGTCTATACTTATTAGTTCTTTGAACACCAAAAAAAAAAAAGAGTCCAAAGGAAACACTTGACCCAAATTAACTAAAATTTTTATTGGAACTGAAATTTTTCTTCACCTCAAGATTTGATAAACATTTTTTCAAGTAGATGGTGTTGAAAGAACCAGGAATGGGATTGGGGAGATCAAGACAGCAGGTTGTTTTGTGTCCACCAGTTACTGCTTGCTCAGTGACAAGAGAGTACGGTAATGTTCTTACTGTACCTATTGGTTCTCGTTGCCTGCCTTACACTTGCCTGTTCTCATCTTAAGGATGCCTGCACTGCAGTTATTTATAGTAGTTCTGCCTTCACAAAGTTTGCATATTCATTTTTTTTCTTTTAAAAATAAATTTAGTGCTATGTAATTCAGATATTTTAAAGATCATTGTAGAAATTTCTCTTTCATGACAGTAACAGATTTGGCCACACAATGAGAGCTCTGATTTTATTTCATCTTTTTGAAAATTGAATCTGCCTCCTCATCAGCTTCTCAATACATTTATAATTGTATCTGTTTTACAGATTCTGATACTTTTAAGCACAATATAGTTTGTGGCTGTGAAAGGGAGTCACACCAGTATGCTCTGTGTGGCTTTTGTAACTGGGGACTAGAGTGGGAAATTTGATATTCTATTCACATGGACAGCTTTAGTTATTTACAGATGTGGGAAAGACTTCTCTGCTAGTATATTTATATTTGAGGCTCAAGTAATATACATTTTGAATTATTTGATACAAAGGTATTTAGGCCTTTTAATTCTATCGCTTCTGTTCCCACAGTATTGATACTACTTTTTAGACTTTGACCTCCAGAACATGAAGAATTCATTGTCTTTTAAGCTACTACTTTCTAATTATGGGAAACATTGATTGACTTCGTGGATTTGTGTTTTTAAATTTTCATATGCACTACATTCAGTCATAATAAATCTTTGGAGTAGTTTAATTCTCTATAAATCTCAGGATGAAATACAAGTATATTACCAAAAATACTCTCAGTCATGGCACTGTATGGATATTAAAGAGGATGTGGAAAACGTTTAAAGGAATAGAGGTTTGCTCCATTGTTCTAAGCCAAAAACATCAAAAAATGGCTTATAAGATGATGGAAACTAAAAGTCTGCTTATTCCTATAGGGGATTAATGCATTACTCAACCTTGAAAAATTAAATTGCCTGGCAACTACAAAATATATTTAATTTTCCCAGCCCTATCTTTATTCTTTCATTTTGAATACAGTATCTTTTGAAATTTCTGATCTGCTGACAGTTAAAATCTCATTAGAATATTATACAGCTCATATTTTCTTCATGCTATAAGAACTGTGTAATATATATGCTTTGTTATTGATTATAAGTAAAGTTGATTTATTATTTCTTTCCATATCTACTCAGTTGCTTTTAGTTTAGGAAAATGGAGGACTGTAAATACTACCAATCAAACACTACCCCAAAGAAAAGGTATTGGGTATTATATTAATATGACACCCTTCTTTGAAGACCTCAAATTTGCTAAATATAGAATTCTCTAAATAATAGTCTTTGGGTTATTTTATTTTTCCTTTTCAAAAATAATCTAGATGGCAAATAGCAGCAGTGGTATTGATTTTCTGTTCTGGATTTTCTTCATTAACACCAAAAAAGACAATAAATTATAGTGTGGGGGAGCTATAATCCTGTCCTTTTTAATTCCAGTATGTAAGGCAGGGGTTCCCAACTTTTTATACCCTAGGGCACATTCTAAAATATCGGTAGGGTGGCGGGCACCAGCTATTTCTAAGGATATTTATTATTGAACAAGAATAAAAAATAATAAGCAAAAATAATTTTAAAATAATAAATTTATTGTACAAATTATATACACACAAAGAAACATATATACAAAATGTAATACAAAGTAAATAAAAACACATGTATAATAAAATCATTTTAAAAAACGTAAAAGAAAACATAAAAAAGACCAATTTGTCGGTGTGATCTTTGGCATTGCATTTCATTGGCCAGTGCCTCGTAATTAGGAGAGTATGATGACAACCCTGTTAGCAAACAATTATTAAGATGCTCATCGGTAACTCGAGATTTATATCGTGATTTTATTAAATTCATGTTTGAAAACAAAGATTCGCATAAATACGTTGACCCAAAAGACGATTTGATTTTATATGCTGCTTTTAAAAAAAAATGGGAACCTTTCTTTGTCGACTATGTTCCATAAGTCCTCTGATATTAAGGATTTTAGCAAAATATCATTCTTAAGGTTCAAAATTTCTAACTCTAGTTCTTCTGCTTTCCCCTGAACAAGGTCTTCAATACATGCGGCTAGTTCTATTCCATTTATTTGGCAAGTAAAAGGATTGATATAGAAGGAGACAATTGGCTCGATATTTGTAAACTGCAGAAATGTCTCTTCAAACTGTTTTTGAAGCACTTGCAGGGTCTCAATAAATAATGACACGTTTAATTCATTGTTACTTAGCATTTTCCTCATATATGGGAAGTGCAAGAGAGACTTGATATGCAGATGTGATATCAACAAAGTCAATTTCGCTTTCAATGTGTTTACAGAGCTTATCATTTCAGCTCTATTTTTGTCTTTTTCCTGCAACTCCAAATGGAAAGAATCTAATTTTTCCATGGTGTCAGCAAGAAAACCCAAATCCACCAGCCAGCAAGAGTCTGTTAGTTCATCCTAATTTTCATTTTTATCATGTATAAATGTTTTTATTTCTTCAATTAAGTTCACAAATCTTGTAAGAACTTTACCTTTACTGAGCCAACGTACTTCACTATGCAGGATGAGATCATGTTCTTTATCTTCAGTATCTTCTAACAGGGCCTTGAAAAGTCAGTGTTGCAATGGAGCTGCTCGAATAGAGTTGATTGTCTTTGTGACTATTTTCATAATATGTTCAAAGGGCAGTATTTTACAACACAAAGCTTCCTGATGGATAATACAGTGGTAGGACATAAAGTTTGAAAATGATTCATCTTTCCTTCAAAGGGCAATAAATCCTTTGTTTTTACCAACCATTGCTGGTACCCCATCGGTAGTTATCGCAGACAACTTATGCAAAGGCATGTTTATTGACCTGGCGTATGTTCTGAAAGGTTTATAAATATCCTCACCTCTCATCTGTCCTTTCATTGGTAATATTTGCAACAGCTCCCCTTTTACTGTGAAGTCACTAAATACCATTCTCACCATTACTGCCAACTGTGCGGTGTCTGATATATCTGTTGACTCGTCAAATTGCAGAGAGAAGCAGTCACATATTTCCAAGTCAGTCTTTAACTGAGTTTGCAAGTCTTTTGAAATTGTGTGTATTCTTGTGACTGTGTTATTTGACAACTGTAGGTCTTGTATCGCTGACATAATCTCACGCTTGTTAGAATATTCCTCAAACAAACAATCAGCAGCCATCAGAAATGCTTCTTTGAACAGTTCACCATCCTGGAAAGG
>PVKE010004790.1:38236-62520 GCA_004027555.1 Craseonycteris thonglongyai
GCCTTTTTAGATTTTTCCACATGTCTAGTGAAAACAGTCTGTTGAGTAGTTAAACTTCATTTTAGTTGATTTATTTTTTTCTTTCTTACTTCAGATTTAAGTGGATAATTCATATCAAAAGTGGTATGACTTGTCTGAAAGTGACGTTCAACATTATGTTTTTTCGGCACTGCAATACTACTGCCACACAACAGGCAAATTGCATTTACCTTTTAAATTAATGAAACAATATGATTCCTCCCAGTCTGTGTTAAAATTATAGGTTTGTTTTCTCTTATTTGGTCCACTCATTTTAGGACTAAAAAAATAAAAATAAAAATAATTATAGAACTACAATATCATATCAAATTGCCACCATAATAATAGATTACCTACCTCGCTTTTAGTTCATTTAAAATCGAATATATCAAAACACTGTGATCCTAGCTAACCGTCACGACCCGATCAGTGCAGCAACCGCAATCAAAACGGCAACTTGGCGTCTCCCGGTTGGGGGGAGGAGAGTGTAAAGAGCGCAGCGGCTACACAAGACGCGACATGTACAAAGGCGACAGCTAGGGAAACACTTATACATACGATATCGCAAACATACCAACGAACATAGTAAACCTGTGTAGATACTCCAACAATATTTTAAAATTCTAACAAATGTATAAAAATAAATTATAGTTCTACTTAGTGTTTATGAAAAACTTCTGATGCAGTCACATAATGGTGGGCGCACACAAATCGGGCTGCGGGCGCCATGGCGCTCGCGGGCACAGGTTTGGGAATCCCTGATGTAAGGAATGTGCTGCCTAAAATAAAAATAAAATAGTTAACTTTGAAAAGTTCTAACTATAAAATTATTTTATCCTATTTAATTTGACTTATTCCATTGCATAATGTATCCCATATTATGTGATTATATATAATTATGGTGGTTGTAGCACCTATATCTGCTACCCCAGGCTGTCGTTACTGGTTACTGGAAAATTTGTCAATTAGCTCAAGTGGATAGAGTGGTGCTAATAGTGCCAAAATCACAGGCTAAGATTTTGTGATGTTAGCCTCTTTCAGAGAACTATTTTCTTTCGTGGCTATAGAATACTGCCCTCATCCTAGGCAGCTATATAATAAATACATCTGTCTTACACAGGGAACTGTGTGTTTGTTGAGCCATAAATGGAAAACCCATTTAAGAAATGACACTTTGAAATGGTTGATGATATCTTTAGAGTGATTGATTCATTACCCTCACCCCTTCAGTTATTTATGTGCATATTGACTGGCTCCCATTGGCAAGTGCTACACTTCTAATAAATATATGGTAGATTTACAAAGCAAAAAGTATCTAAACCTCAGGCCCCATAAATTACATAGGTGCCTATGTGCCCAATTCAATTTAATAAATGTGTTAATGGGCTCATCAATTAAGAGGAAATTGAAACATTTGAATATTTTCTCTTAAACCATGATTATTAGCTTAGCTTTAAGATCCCAGTTACAGATTATGACAATACAGAAAGAAGATAGCCACTTACAAACAGAAAAGTTACTCATGTACTTAGTTATCAAAGGCTAATAATTTTATATTCTGAACAATTCTTTAATATTTCCCTTACCCTAATTTCTTAGTTTAGAAATGCAGTTTTTTTAGTTGATCATGATAAGAGTCCCTTGCCAATTTATCCCAAATACGCCTTCCTCATTCTTTTTGAATGGAACTGTGACCATTGATTTAAATATCCCTCAGTGCACACTGACTACATATCAGGCTAGGTACTGGAGCTTTAAGGAGGGCTCAGTTGTTCTTGAACTGGGGTGATTTATTACCCAGGGGACATTTACAGTATCTAGAGACAAATAATTGTCACAACTTGAAGGCAGGTGGAATAATATTGGCATCTGTGGTTAGGAGCCAATAATGCTGTTAAACATCTTTTAATGCATGGGAAAGATCCCACAACAAAGAGTGATCTGGTAAAAAAAAATGTCAATAGTGCCTGAATTGCGATATCCTTGGGGAGGAATGTGATGGAGAGGGTCTAAAGAATAGGTCAGGTTCCTACTCTTCAGGCACATCCATTTAATCTTTCCCTGATTAAAATCCACAAATTATTATACTCCTTGATGCTCACAGTCTACAGTCTCTCTTGCTAATATTTTTCCTTCAATTCTCCAGCCTTCTCCAGGTGCTGGGCCTCAACCCCACAAGAACATAGGTTTTCAAAGAATAGGACATTCTGTGCTCTTTTGTGTTCGCATGATTTTGTTCTGGCTATTTCCTTTGTCTGGAATAAACTTCAGTCTGCATCTACAGAAATTCTACTCATTTTTATGACCCAAACCTGATAATACTTCTTCCTTGGAGCTATCTCTCACTCACCTTAGGAAAGATATTCACTCCCTTCTTTTCAAAGTCTTATAGCTTATTGTGAAACCTTTAAGTTTTTTTAATGAGTCATTTTGCATTAATATTATTTATTAACCTTATCTTCTAACCATCATTGCAGTGATTGAGTCTTTAGCTCCAAATGCATAACTCAATGCTGGGCACAGTGTCTGTTCATATATTTGATAAAAGAATAACATAAGTAACTAAATAATTGTAGAAAGACAATAATGTAAATTGCATGAAACTTAAAAAAATAAGTGTTATCTGCTATACTCTGAAATGTTTAAAACTCTGGGTTTAGACATAGGCATTCTTTTACATGTAATAGACATAAGTATGAAATCTGTATTTCATGTACACACAGGAGAATGCAAAATCATTTTTTTCCTATTACTAATCCCTATATTGTATTTACAAATAAATAACATGGAATTGCTTGCAAAAAAGACACATATGGGTTCTACATCAATGTCATTTTTAAATAACACTCCATAATTTATAAGTAAATTTATATATCAAATTAAATTTGGAGATTCTTCTTTTTCCAAAATAGAATAAATGTATTTTTTTCTCTGTGGGATAAGATCACTTCATAGCAGCTCATAATTTGCAGACATAGCCAATTCCCACAGCCAGTAAGCCTGAGGGTCAGTTTTATCCCTTTAATATGCCAGTATTAATCAAGGCTCAACTATAACAGGAAGGCACACATAACCCACACAAGGGCCCCCCCTGAAGCTCCCAGAGCAGGTTACCAGGGAGACTGTGTTTGGGCCACACTCACTATATAAGGCTACCAAGCCATGACTGAGAGACATAGCAGATCTACCTAGTACATATAAACAAACACAGAGAGGCAGCCAGAATGAGAAATCAAAGAAATTCATTCCAAAATAAAAGAACAGGAGAAAACTCTAGAAAAATATCTAAACAAAGTAGAGGCAAGCAACCTACCAGATACATAATTCAAAACAATTCTTATAAGGGTGCTCAAGAAACTTAGTGAGAACTTCAACAAGAAAATAGTGGGCATAAAAAGACATAGAAACCATAAAAAAAGAACCAGTCAGAAGTAAAGGCTATATAACTGAAATAAAGAATGTAGTACTAGAAGGAATCACCAACAGACTAGATGAAGCAGAGGATCAAATCAGCAATTTGGGAGACGAGGTAACAGAAAACACCCTATCAGAACAACAAAAAGAAAGAAGAATCCAAAAACATTAAAATAAGTTAAGAGACCTTTGGGACAACATTAAGGGTAAAAACATTTGCTTCATATGAGTACCACCAGGAGAAGGGAGAAAGCAAGAAATTGCGAACCTATTTGAAGAAATAATGACTGATAAATTTTCTAACCTGGTGAAGGAAATATACATACAAATCCAGGAAACATAGGGAGTCCAAAACAAGATGAACCCAAACAGGCCCACACCAAGACATGTTGTAATTAAAATGACAAAGGTTAAAGAAAAAGAGAGACCCCTAAAAGCAGCAAGAGAAAGACAACTAATAATTTACCAGGCTGCTACCATAAATCGTCAGCTGATTTCTCAACAGAAATTTTGCAACTCCAGGGATTGGCATGAAATATACAACATGATGAAAACAAGGCCTTACAACCAAGAGTACTCTACCCAACAAGGCTAGCATTTAAAATTAAAGGATAAAGAGCTCCCAGACAAGAAAATGCTAAAGGAGTTCATCACTACCAAACCAGTATTACAAGAAATTTTAGAGAAAAAAAATTCAAAATATTGAATAATAAAATGGCAATAACTACGTATCTATCAACCATTACTTTTAATGTAAATGGATTAAATGCTTCAATCTAAAGAAATAGAAGGGTTTGATGAATTAAAAAAGAAAATAACCCTACATATGATGCCTATAAGTGATTACCTTCAGATTGAAAGATGCACAGACAGAAAGTAAAGGGATAGAAAAAGATTTTTCATAAAAATTAGGCTAAATAGACATACCATTTTAAATGGAACAGAAAACAACGGCACTATCCTGTTTCAAACATACATATGGTCACCCCCTGACACCTTGAATTTAGCCCAATAAGACTAGGGTGACCATATGTCCCATTTGAAACAAGAACGTACCAATGTTTTTTGTCCCATTTAAAACACTACTTTTGGTCAGCCTAATGATAATAGAAACACAAATTAAAAAGCTGAGGTAGGAATACTTAAACCATGCAAAATAGACTTTTAAAAAAGGCTATAACAAGAGACAAGGAATCCCACTCTGGGTATTTATCCAAAGAAACCCAAAACACTGTTTATGGGGATGTGTGCATCCATATGGCTATTTCAGTATTGTCTAGAATGGCCAAGCTGTGGAGGCAGCCTGGGTGTCTGTCAATGGAAAAATTGAAAAAGATAATGTGGTATATATGCACAATGGAACATTGTTTGGCCATGTGTAGAAATGGGTTCTTGCCATCTGAGGCAGCATGGATGGACCTGGAGGGTATTGTGCTGAATGGAGTATCAAACAGAGAAAGAGATAGATGCAATTTGATTTCACTTATATGTGGAATCTAGAGAACAAAATAAACAAACAAAACAGAAATAAGCTCATAGATACACTGAACATTTTGATGTTTGCCAGATGGGAGGGGGTGGAGGGGGTATGGCGAAAAAGGGTAAGGTGTTAAGAACAATTTGGTTGTTACACAGTAGCCATGGGGATATAAGGTATAGCATAAGGAATATAGTCAATAATGTTGCAATAACTGTATGATATCAGATCAGCACTAGATTTTGGGGGATGATAGGAGAGGGTTGGGGGACCGGGTGTAAAAGATGAAGGGATTAAGAAGTACAAACTGGTAGTTACAAAATAGTCATGGGGCACCGGATATATGGTGGTGGAGGGGGACCTGATTCTGGGAGGTGGGCACATAATGCGATGCACGGGTGATATGATGTGGACTTGTACATCGGGAAACTATCTAATTGTTACAAACCAATGTCATCCCATTAAATTTAACAATACAAAAAATAAATTAAAGAAAAAAAGATATATTTCAACAACAACAAAAAACCAGTCATGGGAGTGTAAAGTAAATTATATAAATGTCTAACCACTATGCTATACACCTGAAATTAATATAAAATAATATTGATTGTCAACTGTAATTAAAAAATAAATTAAAGAGAGGGTCAATAATTAAAGGAGAGAAAACTATTGATAAATCTCAACAACTGTGACGAATCTCCAGAGAACTGTGTTCAGTGAAAAAAACCAATTCCAAATATTATATACAGAATTTTTCAGTTTATAGTAACACAGAACAGATTATTAGTTGCTAGAAGTTAAAGAAGAGATGGAGACCAGGGAAAATTGTGTATGACTATAAAAGAGCAGTAGGAGGGATCTTCATAGGGATGGAAATGTTCTGTATCTTGAATGTTTCGGTGCCAATATTCTGGTTGTGATGCTGTGCTCTCATTTTGCAAAATTACCATTGGGTAAAACTGAATAAAGGGTACATTTCCATGTGTTATATTATTGTTTTAGTATTTTCTTGTGCAACTTTTAATTGCACATGAATAAACAATTATCTCAAAGTAAAAAAGATAATTTAATAAAAAAATAGGATGACTGATTTGTTCCTTAGAATATCTTTATATAACATGTTTAACTTTTGATTGGACCATGATATAATTTATACTCTTAGTAGATATTTTCTCTTCTAATGTAGAGATGTGAATGCTGCTTTCCAAAGAGTAACGACTTTTTTTTTTTTTGGCTGCAAATAAAAGATACGTTTTTACAGATGTTGTTTAGACTGGTATTTATAGATGTTGTCACAACATATGTCCTATACATTTTATGTTGAAAGCATTTTGTTAAAAAATATTGTAAATTACTTAAAGAGAGTATTTAGTTCAAAGTAGTTGAAGCCTAATACCCTATCATCATATCCAAGATCAATATCACACTATCAAAGATCATTTTGTGCAAACTGTTCAGATCCTTTGTTGGTAGAATCCAAGGGTATAAAGATCAGTTAATAGGTGGGTGGGTTCTAGATCATTCCTTCTTCCTAGGATATGCTTGCCAATGTCCAGAGGTCTTATGGGGGAAAGGGCAAAATTACTCACCTTTGTGTCCCGTCAGTACCCTCCTCATTGTTGGCACCTACGAAGCACTTATTAATCTTTATTAATAATTGCATTCATAGGAAATGAAATTGGTTTGACATATTCTTGATATACAGCAATGCAACCAGTATCATTTGAACCTACAATACCTACCTTGATATGATAGGAATATAATTTTAGAAGACAGATTGAAAACAAATTCAGAAATACCTAGAAAGCAGGCTAAAAATTCTGGTGGACAAAATGATTATTGTAGTAACATTAATACAACATGCTGAACCTGACTCAGGCATTGTTTGCCATCTTGAAGGAAAATTACACAGAACATTGTGACTGATAGGTAGTGGGAACGGAGAAAAGTAGAAAGAATCAAACATTTTTATGGATCTTGAGCCAGGAAATGGGAAAACTGTTGTGCCGATGAAAGAGAGGTTGGAAAAGAAACCTGGCTTAGTTTGAGGGAAGAATTTAATTGAAAATCTGTTTCCTTGTAGGGGATGGCAGAACAACCAATCCAGTAGCAGTTAGAGGAGTGGGACTGGTGAGAGTTCTACTGATACCGGGCCTTACTTAATGGTCCTCAAAACCTTTGATCTGTAGCCTTAAGCCCATCTAGTCGCCAACTCTGAGAGTTTAGAAAGAATTGTTTTGCAAAATATGAGTCCATCTCACTCTTTAATCTCTATGGTATTTTGATTTACCCTTACTTGTCCCATGATTTCATAGGCCAGGCACCTATGCTTTTGCCATAGTCCTTTGTTACCATTATAATAGAACTTTTTTTTTTCTTCTATAAAACATATAACTTCCCTTAGCCTGTCATTCAAGACACCACATGGTCTCAATCTATCTTTATGGGATAAGTCTATCATTTCTCCCATCTGTACTCTGCATTCCAGATACTCATTATTTTCTGGACCTACTAGTCCATCTCTAAACTTAAGTTTTTACTATTATTTTTCTTGCCACCTGGGAAGTTCTCTTCTGCAATCTTCCACTGTAGAAGCTCTGCATTTTCTTTAAGAACTATCATAAATGTAATCAGTTCAGGAACCTTTTTATAACCCCTAAATTTCATGTGATTTTTTCCTTCTTTGATTATCCAGAAGTGTTTGTATCTTTCTTCTGGTACTAAGCCTGTTTGATGTTGGGAGTTATTTTTAGTTAAAAAAAAAATCCCTTTCCTGGTTTCTCCAACACATAAGCACACACACACAAACACTCAAACACACATTACTTTTACTTTTTATAATCTCTTAAATATTTTTTTAAGATTTATTGTTTCCAATAGAGACAGGAGGGGTAGGGCCCAGAGCAGTCTCCGTGGTTGTATGTCATCCGTTTTTGACATGATTTTGTTCCACACAGGTGGGCAGGGTATGCTTAGGGTGGGAACTGGGCTGGGGGTCCCCCACATGTGAAGCACACCCCCTCGAGCCAGGGGCCGAGCCAGGAGGCAAGAACCAAACTGGGGGACTTCTGCATGGGAAGCCCACCCCAGTTCAGGGTGTGGGTCCTCTTAAGGCTGCTAAGTGAGCACTTAACTCTCCGAGTCATCCCGGCTTCCCCTATAATCTCCTTAATGAAGTTACATTTTATATTACTTACCAATTTTATATATTATTTTGTACTTTTAAAAAATATTTATTGAGTGAATTCATATGGCAGGTGACACTTTGAAAATGGTGAACTGATAAGATACGGAAGTTTTTTTTTAGTAGATAGCAGACTAAGCCCAACCCTTGGAGAATTCACCATTTTGAGAGAGAAGAGTAAGGGGAACTGGGAAGCCCAAAGAGTAGTGACTTGCTTAGCTTATTTAGGGAATGGTAGGAGGGCCTCCCTAGAACCCAAGTCAACTGTGGCTTAGCTAGTGAACAACTTAATTTCATGTAAATCAGCTATTATTAATCATTTACAGAGTGAGACATTCCTGTTCCTATTTTATAGCTGTACTGGCAAGTGGGTGCCAGAGGAAAAGGGAATTCCCTGGGTAACTAGACTCCAACCTCAAACCTCTTTACTTCCTCTGGATGATTAATTATGTTGCAAGGTTCTTAACAAAGGACCCTTGATTCAGATCCTGAAGCACTTTCACTACATCCTAGTTCAGCTAAATTTTTCTCAAAGCTGGTTCCTATTTCTGGCAGTAATTCTTCGGTTCTGGAACTTCAGTTTCAGCCAAAATAAACTGTTGTCTCAGGTCTCTATTTTTCCTGAAGCACCATGGCATTTTTATGGAATGTGGAGACAGTTTTATGTAAGACTTTAATGGTAACAAGAAAGGACCCAGATCCCCTTCTTTGGTCTGCTATCCTTTCCTCTATATCCCAATAGTACTATACAGCTTCCAAAAAGACATCCTTCTTAAAACTTCCAAATGAATTCTGTCATTTATTTATTGTGTGATGTGATCCTCATGTTTCTGTTTTTATTCCCCCTCATTCATAAGAGCATAAAATTATTTTTATGTGTAGTTGGTTACATTTTTAAAGAAAAAAAAAAAAGCAGTCTCCCATATCCTTATGTGGTTCAAAATTGTCTTGTTGTTCAATTAACTAAAGCTAATAAAGTCTTAACTTTTAAAATAGTGATGCTTTATATATAAACATGTATTAGTCATACTACTAAGGATAATTCAGAGAAGTAAATATCACATTAAATCTTAAATACTTTTTATATACAAAAAAATATAGCTTACCTATTCATGATATTTTTTCAGTATGTATTAATTTAATTAAAGAATACATGTCATAAGGATAAATGTGAATGCAATGGGATTATCTCTACTATGATAGAGTCACAATGTTAATATTCCATAATTTGAAAGCCAAATTTTCACACTTCAGTGAGTGGATAAGGGAAATTCTTCCAAGATTATGATGTTTCTATTACTTGAGTTTATTTTATGAGCTTTCTAAAACATAGTTTGTAAATTGAGATGTTTAAAAATAAATGTGTTCTGAAGTCATGTTTTTATAAGAAGATGGGCTAATACATACACAGTGATCTTAGAAGTGATATTTTTCAAATTTAATTAAATTTTAGAAATTCTATTGTTTTATTAAATGGTTATATTTTAAAATGAGAAATTATATTCTAAAAATTTTAGAGAAATTGCAATAATAAACTTTTATAATTTATTATTGGCTATTACAAACAAATATAAAATCTCAGATTTGTAGAATTGTCACTATAACTGCTCATAACACCTTTAATTTTATTTTCCATAAAATTGAGCATCCTGTCTTTATTTTAGAACCTACATAATGATCTTTGAGATTTTACTTTGTTAATGCACACAATTTGCTAAGAAAACGAAATAGTGTACTATGAGAAGACAAAGAAATTGAGCAAAGTATACTTTTGCATAGTAAGCAGAATTTTAGTGCATGATGCATTTAGCTATAAAGTACTGAAACATATCTTTGCGCTGTATGCCTAGAATTGTCTTATCATTTTAATGTTGAAAATACAGAGATCACTAAAAGATGGAAGATTAGGTGGAAGCTATACCTACTGCTTCACCAGCTCACATCAAGGTTGCAGATGAATTCTGAAACAGTCAACCTTGGAAACGATTGAAGGACTGACTAAACAGACTCCTGTGACTGAGAGTATAGAGGAGAAGCCAAATCAAGACCAGTAGGAAGAATGTAGTCACAAAAGGAGGTGACCCCTAACCCATGGATAATGAGAGAACTCCAGGAGGGACACCTCAGATGTGAAGGTTTTCATAGAAGAGTGAAGAGTTCTATCCCTACACTGGACTCCCCAACCCGGGAGCCCTGTGCTAGGAGCAAAAGTTACCATTACACCTGACAGTGAAAATCAGCAAAAATTCTGTTTATTTCAGTAAGAAAGAAGTCAGCTGGAAATCCAGGTGCTCTCTTATATCTGAGCATAGGACCGCTGGAGCTGTGCCCTGTCCACACAGAGGCCTTCTAGGTGGCTGAGAGGTCAGTCTCGCCCTACTAGTGGGGGAACGTTTTCTTGTGGACTTCAGCAGTAGTGGCTCTCTGGAGCTGTCCAGTAAGCTCTGCTTCTTTCCACAGGAAGCTAACAGTGTGCTGCAAGTAGCATACCACTCAGTTACAACTGAAAACACACACACAACACACTCAATGGACACTCCTAGATCACATGCACAGAAGGTCAGAGAGATTGTGCTTTTGAGCTACATAGGACACATACTACATAAGACCACCAAGCAAAGACATGGAGACATAAGAGCTCTACCTACTACATAGAAGCAAACACAGAGAGAATGCCAGAATTAGGAAATAGAGAAACAAGTCCCAAATAAAATAACAAGAGAATCCTCAAGAAATAGAGGTAAATTGAATAGAGGCAATCAACCTACCAGAGAAAGAGTTTAAAATATAGGTCATGAGAATATTTAAGGAACTTAAGTGAAAAATTTATCAAAGAGATTGGAACCATAAAAAAGGATATAGAAAACTTAAAAAGCAACCAGTTAGAAATAAAGAATACAATAACTGAATGGAGACTATACTAGAATGAATCAATAGCAGGTTAGATGAAGCAGAAAATTGAACCAGCAATCTGGAAGACAAGGTAGCAGAAAATACCCACCTACAAAAGCAAAAAGAAAAAAAGCATTTAAAAACACGAGAATGTTCCCTGTCACCAATGCTATTCAACATAGTGCTGAAAGTTCTAGCCAAAGCTATCAGGCAGGAGAAAGTAATAAAAGGCATCCAACTTGGTATTGAAAAAGTTAAACTCTCACTTTTTTCAAATGGCATGACAGTTTATATAGAAAATACTAAAGACTCCACCAGAAAACTTCTCCCATGGAGACATACAACTGACCAACAGATATATGAAAAAATGCTCCACTTCACTAGCAATTACGGAAATGCAAATTAAAACCACAATGAAAATATCACCTCACACCTGTTAGAATGGCTATAATCAACAAGACAAAGAATAACAAGTGCTGAAGAGGCTGTGGACAAAAAGGAACCCTCATACACTGCTGGTGGGAATGTAAATTGGCACAACCACTATTGAAGGCAGTATGGAAATTTCTTAAAAAATTAGGAATTGAATTGCCATGTGACCCAGCAATCCCTCTTCTGGATATCTACCAAAAAAACTTGAAAACCTTAATTTGCAAAGATATATGTACCCTGATGTTCATCACAGCACTGTTTATGGTGGCCAAGTCATGGAAACAAACAAAGTGTCCTTTTATAGATGACTGGATAAAGAATTTGTGGTACATTTATGCTATGGAAAACTACTCAGCAATAAGAAAAATAGAATACAGCCATTTGTGACAACATGGGTGGACCTTGAAACCATCATATTAAGTTAAATAAGTCAGACTGAGAAAATCAAGAAACATATGACTTCACTTATAGGTGGATTGTAAAACTGAAAGTAACAAAGAAACAAAAACTCATGGACACAGTCAATAGTTTAGTGGTTACCTGAGGGTAAGGTGGAAAGGAGTGAGGAGTAGGGAGGGGGATGGGGGATTAAGGGGGCATCAAGTATATGATGATGAAAAGAGAACTGACTCTGGGTGGTGAGCTCATAATGTGATACAGACAATGTAATGTAGATTTGTACACCTGTAACCTATGTAATTTTTACCAACCAATGTCACCCCAATAAATTTAACAATTAAAAATGAAAAAGAAAAATAAATAAAAACATGGAAATAGCCTGAGAAACCTCAGGGACAACATCAAGTGTAACAACATACCATAGTAGTACCAGAAGGAGAAGAGAGGGAGCAAGGGATTGAGAACCTATATGGAGAAAAAATGACTGAAAACTTCCCTAACCTGGCAAAGGAAATAGACACAAAAGCCCAGGAAGCACAGAGTCCCAAACAAGATGAACCCAAACAGACACATCACAATTAAGATGGCAAAGGTTAAAGATAAAAAGAGAATCCTAAAATCAGTAACAGAAAGACAACTAGTTACTTACAAGTGAGCTCCCATTAAGACTATCAGTGGATTTCTCAACAGAAACATTGCAGGCCAGAAGAGAGTGGCAGGAAATATTCAAAGTAATGAAAAATGAGGGCCTACAACCAAGACTACTTTATTCAACAAAGCTATCATTTAAAATTGAAGGAGAGATAAAGAGTTTTCTAAACAACAAAAAGCTATAGAAATTTACTATCACCAGGCCTGTGTTATAAGAAATATTAAAAGGACCTTTTTAAGCAGAAGAAATGAAAAAACAACAAAAAAAAATTTTTTTTTAAAACATGAATAATAATATAGCAATGACTATGTACTTATGAATAACCACTTTAAATGTAAGTGAGCTAAATGCTCTAATGAAAAGACATAGGGTAGGGTAGCTGAATGGATAAGAAAACAATTAGACATGTGCTGCCTACAAGAGTCCCACCTCAGAAGGAATAACACACATACACTGAAAGTAAAGACCTGGAAAAGAATATTTCATGCAAATGAAAATGAGAAAAAAGTTGGGTTAGCAATACTTATAGCAGATAAAATAAGCTAACATTAAGATTCTAACAAGAGACAAAGAAGAATATTACATAATTATAAGGGATCTATCCAAAAAGAGGATATCATTCTTGTAAACCTTTATGAACTCAACATAGGAACACCTAAATACATAAAGACTGATATAAAGGCGATATCAACAGTAACACAATAATAGTAGATTTTAACACCCCGCTGATACCAGTGGACAGAACTTTCAGACAAAAAAACAACAACAACATTGATAGAATGCCTTAAATGACACACTAGACCAGATGGATTTAATTGATATTTTTAGAGCATTTTATCTCAAAGCAGAAAAATATACATTCTTTTCAAGTGCACATGGGAAATTTTCCAAGATAGACCACATATTAGGCCACAAAACAAACCTCGATGAACTTAAGAAAATTGAAATTTTATCAAGCATCTTCTGTGACTACAATAGTATGAAACTAGGGACGCTGGATGGCTCAATGGGTTAAGTGCCTACTTTGCAGCCTTGGGGACCAAGGGTTGAATCCCAACCCCTACCCGTGCAGACCCATATGCTGAACCGGGGTGTGCTTCTCTTGTGGAGGCCCCAGTTTGGTTCTCACCCCCTGGTTTGGCCCCGGTTCGAGGGGGTGTGCCTCCAATGTGGGAGGCTCCATGCCCAGTTCCTGCCCTGTGCAGCCCCCACCCACCAGTGTGGAACAAAACCATGTTGAAAACTGATGACGTACAACTATGGAGACTGCTTTGGACCCTCTCCTTTCTCTGTGTCTCTGTCAAAAAAACAATAAAAATAAATCTTAAAAAAATTAAAATTAAAAAAATAATAGTATGAAACTAGAAGTCAATCACAAGAAAAAACCTGAAAAACACACAAACACATGGAGGCTAAATAATATGCCACTAAACAATGAATGTATCAACAATGAGATTAAGGAAGAAATCAAAAGATACCTTCAGACAAACAAAAATGAAAACACAGCAACCTAAAATCTATGGAACACAGTAAAAGCAGTTCTAAGACAAAAATTAATAGCAGGCCAGGCCTACCTAAACAAACAAGAAAAATCTCAAATTTCATGGCTTGAGGGGGTGTGCCTCCCACACAGGTGGCCCCCAGCCCATTCTCGCCCTGCATGGCCCCCACCCAACACTTGTGAAACAAAACCATGTTGAAAACTGATGACATGCAACTATGGAGACTGCTTTGGGCTCTCTTCCTTCTCTCTGTGTCTCTCTGTCTCTGTCAAAAACAATAAAATATATCTTTAAAAAAGACTCTCAGCAAAGTGGGAATAGAAGGAACATATCTCAGTGTAATAAAGGCTATGTATGATAAACCCACAGCTAACATCATACTAAATGGGGAAAAGCTAAAAGCTTTCTCCTTAAGATCAGAAACAAGACAGGGTGCCTACTGTCACCACTCTTATTCAACATAGCACTGGAAGTCCTAGCCACAGCAATCAGACACACAAAAGAAATAGGCAGAAGATATGAATAAACATTTCTCCAAAGAGGACGTACAGATGGCCAATAGACACTTGAAAAGATGCTCAATATCACTAATCATCAGAGAAAGCACAATGAGATACCACCTCACTCCTATTAGGATGGCTGTCATTAATCAACCAACAACCAGTGTTGATGAGGATGTGGAGAAAGGGGAAGCCTTGTGCACTATTGGTGGAACTGCAAATTGGTCCAGCCAGTCAGGAAAATAGTATGGAAGTTCCTCAAAAAACTAAAAATGGAAGTGCTTTATGATCCAGCAATTCCACCCCTGGGAATTTATCCAAAGAAATCCAAAACACAAATTCATAAAATATATATGCACCCCTGTGTTTATTGCATCGTTATTCACAATAGCCAAGATATAGAAACAATCTAAATGCCCATCAATAAATAATTGGATGAAGTAATTGTGGTGTGTTTATACAATGGAATATTACTCAGCCATAAAGAAGAATGAAATCTCACCATTTGCAACAACATGGATGGGACTAGAAGTTATGCTAAACAAAATAATTCAGACTGAGAAAGACAAATGCCATATGATCTCACTTATATGTGGAATCTAAAGACCAGAATAAACAAATAATCAAAATGAAATAGACTCCAACTGATAGAGTCAAATGGGAGAGAGGATTGGAAGGTTTGAGAAATGTAAATTGGTAGGCACATAGTGGTTACTGGGACCAGGTACAAGATGGAGAGTGTAGGTAATAGTGGCAAAAAAGCTATGCACAGTGTCCAGTGGACATTTGACCCATAGGGGGGAGCACTTCATAAAATATATTGCTGCCTACCCACTGTGTTGTACACCTGAAAATAATATAAATTAATGTTGAATGTTAAGTATTATTTAAATGCATTAATAACATATGTAGTCATGGAATGTAGAGTATAGCACAGGGACTATAATCAATGGTATTGTATTAGCTTTGTAAGGTGTCAAATGGGAAATTGATCTGTTGGCATTATCACTGTAACCTCAATAGGTCTGTAAATGTCTAAGCATTATAGTCTCTTATACATGTGAAACTAGGACTGTAGATGTCCAAGCATTATGTTTCCTTGTACATGTGAAACTAATTAAAAAAAATAAATTTAAAAGAAAACATAGGGAAAGCTTGGATGGCTCAGAGGGTAAAGCGCTCGCTTTGAAGCCGGAGGACCGAGGATCGAATCCCGGCCCCGGCCCATGCGGACCCACATGATGAACTGGGGTGTGCCCCCAGTTCAGTTCTTGCTGGGACCTATGTGGGAGGTTTCTGGCCCAGTTCCTGCCCTGCGCAGCCCTGTGCCCGCCTGTGGAGTGAAACTATATGGAAAACTAATGCTGTCAACTATGGAGACTGCTCTGGGCCCTCCCCCTTCTCTCTGTCTCTCTGTCTTTGTTTCTCTCTGTCAAAAATCAATAAAATAAATCTTAAAAAAAAAAAAAGAAAACATAGAGGTCACACTGAGATATTATTATGGTTGGTTCATGAGGCATGTCCAAATTAGTGGTAAAAATGAGCAATGATGATGTTCTTCCAACACTTAGTTATGTAAAAGTATCATAGATTTGTAGAAATCATATGATGATTTCTTTTTCTCAACAAAAACCTCAGTTAATATTTTTGGAACATATTCATTACCAAAAAAAAGACCTTACTTAAATTAATGAAAACTTTCTTTCTATAAACTATTGGAATATATAAATTAAAGATTTTGGTCTATTGTTTAAGTCTTATTTATATGAACACTAGCTAAAGTATAATCTTTAGCTATGTTTTGTTTTACATAATAAATACATTTCTTTCTCTGAGTGTATGCCTATCTATATAAACACACAGAATATGTGGATAATACTGAATATAAATTGCATTTAGTGTGACAAATATGTTTTGACATAAGCACAACATATTCAATATAGTACCTTGAGGACTATGAGGTATCAATAAAGAGACAACACTTATTAAAAGCAATTATTACCTTAGTGAGGAAGGGACGATACAGATTCACTAAATTATTCTTTTATACTTTGGATATAATTTTATGTCAATGTGATTTATTTAAGTGAAACATATTAGAGCTCCTTAAAAATAAATGTTTAAATATAATTATGAATTACAGAGATTTCTCTTTTTATTATGAAAACCTTCTCATGTTCCATGGAATACTTTCTTTCAATAAGACATTCCTTTATAACTAAGTGCATGATAGAGCTCTGTTAGTAATATAATAACCATTTGAAATATAGTCACACATACATTATTTCCAGTAACCCAGATCTCTAATATCATGGATTTTTACTGAGTATGACATATTTTATCAAATTCAAGTTCAAATTTTTCCTATCTTACAGCCTCTTCTTCAGTTGAGAAATAGGGCATTCCAGAATGAAAAGAAGTGCATTTCTAGGTATGTGAGAGAAATGACAATACAAAGCCAATGCCATTTTATATGTGGTCTGAAGATAAAAGAACACAATTATATTGTGAAGATATATATTCACAATGCTATAGAAAATTTGTGGGAAAGTTTATAAAGTACTGCTATATATAGTAACTCATTTGTTTATTTAAGAAACTTGTTCTCAGTAAACTGAGAATAAAGGGATTACAACTATAAATAAATAGGTACAAGCACTGAAGTTTTATGCTAAGACCATTGCCATTTTCATTATCATAGCTATAGCTAGAAAACAGTGTTTTAGTGTAAATAAATCAGCATTTATTGTGTGGCTATTATTGTGTGTGGAACCGAATTATAAACATTAAATGCTCTCATCTAATCATTAAAATCATTCCCAAGTTAGCTAGTCATGCCTTCTTAGCCTAATCTAACTATCTTTTCTAGGAGGTTATCACTGTACAGATTGTTATCCATGATTTTATGATAGTTCTGAATATAAGAATTTGTTTGTGAAATAGTAAGGCTTCACAGTGGTATGTTGGAACCATTCAGTTGGGGCTCTAAGGAGCCAATTGTTAAATTATCAGAAAGTTTGAGAACCGGTTAACATCTCCTTAACTTAGTGGCTTGAAGTTCACTATGGTGAGAATATTTACATCATAGAAAGTTTCAAATTATACAAATCAGAACATTTGTCCCACCCTACCAGCATATAACTAGGTAGAATTTATTGTAAAACATTCACAAAGAGAATTCAAATATTGCACAAGTGATTGAAAATTTAAAAATTGAGAAGTGCTTTATATGTGTACCAAATATTTGTATGAATTTGAATAAATGCACATGTGAACAATGACAAAATAAAATATTTCAAATGTTTAGAGTATAAATATATAGGTACTCACACACATACAAACATATATATACTTTTTATTTTGGAATTCCATTTCATTACATTCAGAAAAAATGTATACTTTAATTTTGACTTTACTTTTTAGTAGCAAAGCTATAAAAAATATGAAGAAATAAAATCATACAAGCTTTCAAAACTCATATATATTTTTTAAAGGAATCATAATTAAACCTTGCTGATTGGCCAAAGAAATTATAAGCACAATTGGTCTTTTTAAAATATGTATTGGTAGAAAGAGCTAGAAAATATAATCATCTTCTTTCTAAAACCAATTTTAATAAAAGTAATCAAGATGTATTTCACTAGATACTAAGTGTGAAATGACAGTTAATGATTCAAAAAAAATGAGACTAATAAATGTGATTTAGTAAAAATTTTAGTTAATTAAATCTTATTTATAATACATTTTAAGTTTAATAATATTACTAATAACAGGTATATATTATTGAATTGGTACTATAGTTTAGAAACACACACATTAAATTATCTAATTTTTCTCTTTACAACAATCGTGTGGATTTTGTAAATGAGAAATCTGAATTTGAAAAGACCACATAGTAAGTAGCAATAACATATTTCCTACTCAGAATGGATGGCTTCAAAGCTCCTGCTACTTTGCCTAAGTCATTCTTCTCATCAATATATGTAAAAGTTGTAAATAAATAAAACTGTAAAACTTATACAGCTTGAATTATAACCACAATTGTGTTCAATCAATGCAAAACTTCTATAAATGCATACTATTATTAAGAGTTTTCACTAATTAAAATGTTTTGCAAGATAAGTGAAGGACATGCCATGTGTGTGTGTGTGTGTGTGTGTGTGTGTGTGTGTGTGTTGGAAAATTAACATTTTAGAAGTAAATTATATAGTTTTTTACAACACAGTTCTGTACAATAAAAATGTTTCATCCTAAAGTCCCTCCCCTCCACAGTGTAGTCAAACACTGAATGCTATTTGATATCTATGCCTCATCAGCTTTTGGCACATTTCAAAAGCTATAGGCTGGGATGCACGATGTGAAAAAAATTATTAAATTTCTGAGTTTTAATGAAATGCCTCAATTTAATGTAAAATTGCAATCATGAATTGTCTGCAAGACCTAAATGAAAGCTTCACTTCCTCCTCATCTAACTCATTAACATTCATATGCTATTTTGGTAGAGATTAAAAATAAGTGTAGAAGATATTTCTAAGTGTGATTTTTTTTTTCACACTTCAATGAAAATTAGTTTTATAGTATAATTCTTTTAGGGTTGCATTCAAGTTATCTCTAAAATATGAATGTATAGATAATAATTGCATTTGTCTTATAGTTTCTGTATCAAATGTATAATTGTATTTATTTTTGAGCCTCCCCGTTTAACATGATTGTCAGTTCCCAATACATCTTTCTACATAGACAGACAGATCCTGGAGTCATCTATTTTTTATAATTTTTCTTTATTATTAAATTTATTGGGGTAACATTGGTTGATAACAATTACGTTGTTTCCAGGTGTACAATTCTACATTACATTGTCTATGCATTGCATTATGTGCTCACAATCCAGAATCAGCTCTCTTTCCATCACCATATATTTGATGCCCCCTCTCTAATCCCCCCTTCAACTTTGCCACCCACCTCCCCTCCACCCTTATCTACAAGTAACCACTGAACTATTGACTGTGTCCATGAGATTCTGTTTCTTTGTTACTTTCAGTTTTATATTCCACCTGTGATAGAGGTCATACTACTCAGCAATAAGAAAATATGAAATACAGCAATTTGTGACAACATGGATGAACCCTGAAAACATCTTACTAAACAAAATAAGTCAGACTGAAAGAATCAAGAAACATATGGACTCAACTGTTATTTTTACTTCTCTTTGCCCAAGGGGAACTCTAAAATCTCTGATCCCAACCTTTCCCTTCATCTCTAAGAATAACATTCATAAACTAAATAGAGGCCTCATCTTTTCCTCTCTTATTCATAATCTCTTAGACCATTTCAATAGCTTAGGCTTCACAGTCCTTTGTCACCAACCTCCCATATGCTGCATATTATTTACGGACTAGGCCAGCAATTCTTAACATTTTAATCTCAATTTTTTTAAATTATTATTTTATCCTCCTACTCAGATTTTATAGTTTTTCCAAGTAAATGTTATTGCAGTTTTTTCCCACTCAAAAGTAGTATTAATAGTAAATGGTAAGAAGGAAGATGATATGATATGACTTGTACATTTTGGGGAGCCATCGGTACATCTTTGTCATTTTCCTAGTGTTATGTTCAACATATTTACACCAGACTTATTATTTTGGGACATCACACAAGTTGATTTAATCACAGAGTATTGATTTTATTTTTCTTTATTTTATTTTTTAGAAAGCAGTTATTATTTGGTCAATATGAGCAGAACTCTATTTGTGAAAGGTATTAAGCAGTGTTTCATAAATACAAGTTCTAAATTCTTAGACTTCATTGAGAAAATCCATTTATAATAACAATAAAAAATCGACTTTAAAGAAGATAAGTCATCCTGAGATTGATTCCCTTCTTGCCTGTACAAATGCAGTAGAGAAATAGATCACAAAGTGTTTAACTCTATGAGGAGCAGTGAAGACAAAGTTAACTGCTGTTTGGTACATGGTCCAGAACTCCAAGTTGGTTGGGATTTTATGACTTTTGAATATTATTTATTATTTTTATAACGTGTCTTTTATACTCTGAAATTAAAGCAAGATGACTTTATGATTTGTCATTAATCTTCCAGTATAATTATTTCTGAGGTTAAAAAAAATACCTAAGTGGTTTACTTCCCAAACCCTGTATGTGAAAAAAATTATATTAGTTGACAATATTTCCAAGCAAACAAATAAAAACACAGTGTTTACGATGGTGGGTTTATAATTGTTGTAAATACCGCTGAACTGATTTTTTTCAACCCATTTAAGAGTGTCGAATGTTTTGTATACTCTAACATCAAGGCAGAATATGACTCCTATTTGCCTAAATCCATATAGCTGGTAGCCAGGATTCTTTAAAGGAACAGAAACACACACATAAGAGCACTATTGGACTTCAGTTTATTGGGTATGCCGGGTTTGGTTTGGTTTCATCAAATTTCCCAATAAACCTTTCAGAGGAAACTAAAATTCATACGTGGATCCCACTGGGTCTTGTAAAGTGTCACCTCAACAGTTTCATTGGAAAATTCTAATGAAACCTTTAGCTTCATTTGTAGACTATCCAAAAATAACACAGATCCTTTTAGAGATTCATTCATTTCTAATGTAAAATAGAAGGCTTCTAGTCACTCCTAAATTTCCTAGGTTTTAGGTTGAGTTCTATTTTCAGAACATTTTCCTACACTTAAAAAAAATAAAATAAACTTTCTAACTCCTGATTCTATCAAATCTATTATTTTCAATTGCTGAGTTTCTTAGACCACTGCCCTCCTCAAATATGGCCCAGGCTTACAATTGATAATTGAGTGCCCACAATATGCAGATATTGTGCTAAGTGGTTTTCTTAATTTAATCCTCTTCACTTAACTCTGTGTTAAAGATAAGGAAAAATAATGTTAACATTAATAGTTGAATAAGCAGATAAGTGTTGGAGCTAATGCTCTTAACATCTATGCATTTGCCACCTTGGGTAATAAAGATTCTGTTTGTGTAATTTGGTTTCATAGTCATATTTAGTATCACAATTCAGTGGTGATGTTTCTCAAGTCCTTGTTTTTGTGCAAAGGACATGCAATTGATACAGATATTTAGCCAGTACAGAAAATATATTTATGTTTATTTCTATCACTCAGTGACACTTGAGGCCCAGAAACATTGCATGAGAGTATGTGGTCTCTGGTGAGCACTTTAGTCACTCTCTCTCATTTTTCTCATGAGTACATAGAGCAGATATAAATAAATGATTTGCAAGATGCTATTCAAATTATAACAACCATGCCTATTAAATTATTATTTGATAAAATAATTTATTATAGCTCTTATGTGCTTTCATGTATTATAGAACAGGGGTCCCCAACCTCTGGGCCACAGAACAATTAGAAACCAGGCTGCACAGCAGGGGGTAAATGGCAGAGAAGCGAGGAAAGCTTCATCTGTATTCACAGCTGCTCCCCGTTGCTCACATTACCATCTGAGCTCTGCCACCTGTCAGAACGGTAGGGACATTAGATTCTCATAGGAACATGAACTGTCTTGTGAACTGCACCTGTGATTTATCTAGGTTGTACGCTTCCTATAAGAATCTAATGTCGATAGTCTGAAGTGGAGCTGAGGCGGTGATGCTTGTGCTGAGGAGCAGCTGCAAATATAGATTAACATTAGCAAAGAGGTTTGACTGCATAGAGACCATAATAAATCAATTGTTGCAGGCTTATATCAAAACACAAGCTTAGGTCTCCCACTAATTCTGCATTACAGTGAGTTGTATAATTAGTTCATTATATATTACAATGTAGTAATAACAGAAATCAAGCGCACAATAAATGTAATATGCTCGAATCATCCCCAAACTATCCACCAACACTCACTAACCCCACTGGTCCATGGAAAAACTGTCTTCCACAAAACCAGCCCCTGGTATCAAAAAGGTTGGAACTACTTTTTTAGAAACACAATTAGCATTGACAAAATCACTTATTGTACAGTTTTAATCTGCAGACAATCTAGTTTTTGGCTTGAAGGAGATAAGGGTTGATTGCAGTGTCAAGGTGGTATTGTTCACACAAGACAATTCCACTAACTTCTAAATCAAGTTTGTTTTTCCTAGAGAGAATTGTATAACTTGGATTTATTCATGTCTTGTCTCAAATATTATCTGTATGCAGTGGTTTTCGACTGGGAATAATGTTGCTACTTAAAAGACATTGGCAATGTCTGGAGACACTTTTGAATGTCACAAGTGGAATAGGGTGAGCAGATTCAGCTAGTATAAATACAAGATACCTGACTAAATTAGAATTTCTGATAAAAGAACAATCTTTTTAGTATAAATATTTCCTGTGCAGTATTTAGTATATGCTTATACTAAACTATTATTTATTATCTGAATTTTAAGTTGAACTGTGAGTTGTGTATTGTGTCTGGTAGTACTAACTGAGGTAGGGGCTGGTGACAGGCATCTAGTGCATAACAAAGAGGGATGTTGCTAAACATCCTGCAACATCCAGGTCATCACCACCCATTTATCTTGAGGGTGTTAATATTTCACTGAATATAAATGTAGTAAGAATTATCCAGTACAAAATGCGAGTAGTGCAGAGGGTGGAAATTAGAATCTCTGTGCAATTTGTTCCTTCACTTGGTATAATATTCAATTTTTTGAGATTTTTGAGTGATACTGGATTGGTACATTTTTATCTTAACATGTTTAAAGTTATCATTACATATATGAAATGGAGGTAATATTACCTGTCCCCATCTGCCATTACTTATATGAAAGATGTGCGAAATTGTTTTGCAAAATTAATATATTAGTAATACTAGGTAATGCTTTCTCTCTCTATTTTTAAATATTTATTTTATTGTTTTTGACAGAGACAAAGAGAGACAGAGACAGGGATAGACAGAGAGAAGGGGGAGGGGCCAGAACAATCTCCATAGTTGTACATCATCAGTTTTCGACATGGTTTTGTTCCACGCAGGTGGGCAGAGACCTCCCGCATGGGAAGCACACTCTAGTCCAGCATGTGGGTCCACACAGGCCAGGGCCAGGATTCGATCCTCAGTCCCTGGAGCTGCAAAGTGAGCACTTAACCCACTGAGCCATCATGGCTTCCCCTCTTTCTCTTTTTTTTCAAGCTGAAGATCATTTATGTTTTCAAAATAGAACAAGGTCTTATAGGGTTATTCCTGGAATCATAATCTATGATCAAATCCTGTAAATCATAGATCCAGCAAAAATTCAGAAGTAGTTGTTTCGCATTATAGCTATGAAGATGAATAGGGCAAATTTCTTAATATTAAATTACCTAAATCCTAGAATGCAGAAAAGAAAGAAGAAAAGCGGACATGAAGATAAATGACAAGCTCAATACTTTATAAGACTTACTGCTATAAAAATATCCTAAAGTCACTATGGGACTTGCCAAAAAAATGGCTCAAAACCATGGCATAAATGCAAACTCTTACACTCTTAGAAGATATGTACTTCTCTTCCAGAATATAAAGAAAACTTTCTGGAAGCTTTCCTGTTACTCGTCCAAGGGATTTACCAAGCCACTAGCAGAATTGGTACTGAATTTTCTGGCACCTCACCACAGCAGCTGTATGGTCTTGTCTGATTTCAGTCCTTTTTGCCCTGTTGACAATTGTAAATTTAAAATGTCACAGTTCTGGCCACTGCCAAGTTATCTATTGTCTGTAATTTCTGCTAAAATTTTCTTTTCCTCCTCATCCTCTCAAGAATAACAATAACACTATGTAACTCCAAACCATTTGCCGATTTAAGAACTGAATCGAACATT